>JAJOZX010001764.1:317500-620000 GCA_023014485.1 Bathynomus jamesi | reverse complement strand
AGGTTTCGACCTCACTTCGATCGAGAAGCTTTGGAGAGACGAATCGAGCCGTATATACCAAACAACCAAACATCACGCAGTTGAAAAGATTCTGCACAAAAGAATAGTCAACAATCCCTCGAATACGATACAAACGTTTAATCTGTGATTACAGAAAACGTTTTCTTGCTGTTATTGCAGCAAAGGGAGGGGCTACCGGCTATTGATTTGAAAGGTTCACTTACATTTGCGCAAGTATCGTGTTTGGAAAAAGCTCGTTTTTCCCGTTTTTCTCTTTTTAATAATCAGTATTGAAATTTGTATTCGTTATACTTCGTGTAACTTTATCATATTTAATATTTTCTCTTTAATGCATTTTATTAACTACTTAAATAAGTTTATTATTTAAAAAAATTATTCCCTAAAAAATTTATAGTTTCTATTTATAATACGAGTAATTTTAATTAAAAGCCAAATTTCACTTTATATTGTAATGTAATACACGCTTACCGATATCAAATTTATCTTGAAGATCATATAAATTTTTCAAAAGTTAATTACATTTGCAAAAAGAAAAAATTATATATATATATATATATATATATATATATATATATATATATATATATATCATTTAATATTTAATATGAAAAAGAAAAGTATGAGAGAGAGAGAGAGAGAGAGAGAGAGAGAGGAGAGAGAGAGAGAGAGAGAGAGAGAGAGAGAGAGAGATTTTATCTTCTAATATGTTGCTTGAAACATGTAGCTCAGATTCAGGCGTGCTCTTTCTGTACATTTAATTCAATATCCGAAATATTAAGCGTACGTCCTTGGCGGATGTTTTGCATGCACATATTGTGGTGGTTTATATATATATATATATATATATATATATATATATATATATATATATATATATATATATATATATATATATATATACACACACACACACACACACACATATATATATATATATATATATATATATATATATATATATATATACAGGGCGTCCCAAAAAAATGTATACACACTTTAACAGCTGATAGCTCAATTGATGTTTCTTTCTTTCCAAGTTAAACCCATTAGAATTAATAATGGCAGTCAGACTAAGCTTTGAACAAAGGAAATTCATTCTAAAATGCTACTGGAAGTGTGAAAACGCAGTTGAAGTGCAAAGACAGTTTAGGAGGGAGTTTCAAACAGATCCACCAACGCGACTTACCATCACTCGAATTAGAGATAAGTTTGAAGCCGATGGAACTGTTCAGAATGTCCACGAGAAGCGTTCCGGAAGACCACGGACATCGACAAGCCCCACAAAGCAAGAAAGAGTACTGGAAACGTATCACCAAAGTCCAAGAAAATCTGTGCGGCAAGCGAGTCGTGAGGTAGGAATTTCAGAATCGTCTGTCCAACGCATTTTGAAGCGCTGTCAATGGAAAAGTTACATTCCAAGATTAGTCCATGCTATTAATGAAGATGATCCGGACCGAAGAGTGGAGTATTGCGAGTGGTACTTGGCACGATGTGGATGTGGATTGGACGAAGGGGTTTCGTAGAATACCCTCCGCGTTCACCAGACCTCACACCACTAGACTTTTTTTTATGGGGATACTTAAAAGACAAAGTCTACGCTATAAAACCTGCAACAGTCGCTGAATTGAGAGCAGCCATTGAACGAGAATGCACACAAATACCAAACGAAATGTTTCGTGATGTTTGCGATTCCATTGCTTCGCGTTTTCAGCAGTGCCTGGACCAGAACGGACGTCAGTTTGAAAACAGGCGTTGACAAAACAATTAAATAATGTCTGTAGATTCTATTACATTTTGAAAATTAAATGTATTTTAATAAACACTGCCTTTATAAGTGTTTAAAGTGTGTATACATTTTTTTGGGACGCCCTGTATATAATATATTATATATATAAACAATGCCAAAAATGGATATAACTCGGAATGTTCTTTGGATTATGAAACCCGAGTACCCTTTCTGTACTTACAATGATGCTGCGAGCTGCTCGTATCCTGAATGCGTGTATGGAAGGAACGATGCTACGTATGAAACTGAATTTTATGTGCTACTGACATGTGTATCTTCAGAATTGAGAATTATATATATATATATATATATATATATATATATATATATATATATATACATATATATATATATATGGGATGAATTTCACAATAAAACACGTGAAATGAATGAATGCTGCAAACCCACAAGGAAAAAGAAAAACGATTCCAAGGCCTTTCGTGTATTCAGAGCTACACCTCGTCAGGGCCGAGGTGTAGCTCTGAATACACGAAAGGCCTTGGAATCGTTTTTCTTTTTCCTTGTGGGTTTGCAGCATATATATATATATATATATATATTATATATATATATATATATATATATATATATACATACAGTATATCAGATGGTTGATAAAAGTAAATAGGTATATCTTCGGTTTTCTCATACGTTTTTATTTTGTAATAAAACTCAATAAACAATAATAGATTTATTAATTAAAATAATATATTTAGAATCTTGTTGCAGACACACGTTCTGGTATTCCATTGATGCGCTTTGATATTTATTCTTGAAGACAATCATCGTTATGTCTGTTTACTTTTGTCAACCATCTGTGTATGTGTATATATATATATATATATATATAGTGGCGCTCATAAGTATTGATTGGCACAGAGAAATATTTCAGTTATATTTGTCTTTATTTTTGGTACCATGAATAGAATAGTTATGAAAAGTCTACCGTTCGTTTGGAAAATTTTAACCAATAAAAAAAAATTAGTTTAACTCCAACATAATAATGTAAAATATCAAAGAATTTGAGAAAAAATAAAAAAAGTAAAATGTGAAAATTTTCGTACCTTTTTACATACAAAATTATGTGATACTTTGTGTGTCCACCTTAGGCTTGAATGACTTCAGTGATTCGTTTTGGGTATTTTTCTACAAGGTTTCGACATCTCTCAGTCAACATTTTAGCCCATTCTTCTAAAGAAAATTGCTGCAATTCATTCAGATTCGGAGAGTTTCTCTTGTGGAGATCTTTTCTCAAATCAAACCATAAATTCTCGATTAAATTGAGATCTGGGCTTTGAGTGGGCCACTCGAGAAGCTTCAAATTCTTTTGTTGAAGCCATTTCTTGGTGTTCTTACTTTTATGTTTTGGATCATTATCTTATTGCAGTATCCTGAACTGAAGCAAACGCGTTTCCTTCTAAAATTTCCTGATATTTCTTCGAATTCAAGATTCCATTGATAACAACAGAAGCACTAAAGCATCCTCAAAGAAGAAAAACTACCACCACCACCACCACCACCCTGTTTAACAGTAGGAAGGTTTTTTTTTCCCTCGAATGCAGCATTTGATTTTCGCCAAACATACCGTTGCTCGTTGTTCCAGAATTATTCAATTTTGGTCTCGTCTGTCCAAAGAACTTTCTTCCAGAATGCAAATCCATCATTTTGATGAACCTTGGCGTACTTTAAACGAGCTTCTTTGTTTGCTTTTCGTAGCAGAGGTTTTCTTCGTACAACTCTTCCATGCAAACCATTCTTTCTCAATGTACAACGTACAGTCGAGGGATGGACATCTGTCTTAGACAGCCTTAATGTTTGGCAAATATCACCCGCAGTCATTCGTGGGTCCGCAGCAACCATTCTTTCAAACCATCTGTCTGTACGTTCTGAAATCTTGGAAGGTTGTCCACACCTTGGTAGAGTTTTGATTATTCCAAAGCCTTTCAATTTCTTTATTACTGCAGCAGCCGTCGAAAATGGAATTCGAAGTTCTTCCCCTATCTTCCTTTAACTCTTTCCAGACTCGTGCGCAGCAATAACAGATCTCTTAATGTCTGTAGACAGCTCTTTACCACGACGACCCATTGCTTACTAATGGTTTGTACAGTCATCCGTCTTCCATGAAGATTCATAGAGAAAATTCTAGAATTCAGAATTATCAACAGCTTCTAGTCAATAAACAACCAACTACTGAAACTTTTTCAAATTCTTCAAACCTAAGGTTTAATACACAAAATATTAAATGATTTACGAGGTTTACGAGTCGAAATGGTTTATAAGTGATGTTTAATTACAATATATGTTCGATAATGTTCGAATAATAAAATTAATAGTATGTACAGTTAATCAAAAAGCTATCTTTAAATAATTAAATTGAATGAAGTTACATTAGCCAATGGTGCGCTACTTCTGAGACACCATTGGCTAATGTAGCTTCGTTCAATTCAATTATTTTAAGATAGCTTTTTGATTAACTGTACAAACTGTTTAACTTATATGAAATCTATGCAAACATTAGGATATTGTTTCTGAGCTTGGAAATCAATCTTTATTCTTTAAATTTCAAATCACACGATTTTCAGTGTAGAATTTAAACGTTTTTCATTTCTTGATGTGGACTCCAGTTTGCATTTCGACACATCTGATGAACACGTAACTTAAATAACGGTTGCATGAAAGGTATTGAAAATGCGACGTAAGCTAATTCTTCTTAATTAACGTATAATATTCATTGGTGGAATTTTTTTTTCTGTAAAATTCATATTTCTTACTCTGAATATGTCCACCACCTTATCTTCACTCCTTTCCCGCGAGAATTTTTCTATATACGGTTGCCCAACTCATGATGGATGGGTAATATGGTCAGGATAACTGAGAAGGGTTTTATTTGGTTCTTTCTCTCTTCTTATTCACTTTTACACAAATTTTCACATACATTTATTCAGTATTTTGGGGGGGAAGGTTCAAATTTTCAAAAAGGAATTGAATTTACACCTTCGCCATTTCTTCTTTCCTACTTTGGTACACTAAAAATTTGGAAATATTTCTTTAGAATTTGGATGTAAGCAATTGCATCGATATGTTAGATGCAACACACACACACACACACACACACACACACACACACACACACACACTCTATTAGAATGAAGGTTCTCCGGAGAAAAATATATATTTAAATATTTTTCCAGTTACGTCATTGGGGCATCGTTATTATGAAAAATTAAATACGATCCTCTTTGAAAAAGTTTTCATATTTAATTCCTCGTCAAAAAAAGAACGGAATACGATAAAAATAAACCAAGCTTGAAAATAAAAGTGATAAGTTGCAGTTTTTATCTTATTTGTAAATAAGAGTACGAGGAGCTAACTCGACACCCACATTGGCAAATTTGCTATTGTTCCACGAATAAATAGTTCAACCCTCCCACCATCCACAGACAATTTTGATGTAGCGAAATACCCCCCCCCCCCCTTCATAAGCTTAAAATCTAGTTATTTGCAACGCGTGTATTTACGCTATGCGCCCCTCATACACAATAGTCACACAGTTTAAACGCGTCTATCTCCAAAGTGATTTGGCGAGTTCGCCCTTTGTACTCGCGACGCCTCAATTATATATATATATATATATAACCTTATGAACCTTATGTTGTTTAGTGCGTTGGTCTCTCTTCACACGGAGGTCAAGCTGGTGGCCCCGCCTCTAGGTCTGGCTTCGTGGAGGAGCGAGTTGCTTCTTGCGCTTTCCACCGTACACAGCCAGGCACGCCCGGCTCATCTGGTACCGTCCTAAGCCAGGCATCCTGTCTTCTCTTGAAGACTTCTTTGACCTCCGTTACGTTTCTGAGGTCTTTTGGAAGCTGGTTGAAAAGTCTTGGCCCCCTGACAACCAAGCTATTTTCCTTCAGAGTTGAGGAGGTCCCTTGTCGGGCCTTTAATTTGGGAACACGACACATAATGCCTTTCCTATTTTCCAGTGTTGTTTGAATGGTAATTGGGTTTACTTTTAAGTTTGGTACCAGTTTTTCGATAATTTTCCATATGTAGATTATGGTGTACCTCTCTCTTCTTTCCAGGGAGTACAGATTTAGTTTACGTAGTCTTTCCCAGTAGTTGAGTTCTTTGCAGCCATCAATCTTAGCTGTGAAGTGCCTTTGCGTTTCTTCTAGTTTATTAGTTTCTTCATTTTTATATGGGGATGTCAAAACTGAGCAGTATTCAAGTTTTGGTATAATCATTGTTTTTAGCGGGGACTCATTACTGTCCTGTCCCTTCTCTTGAACGTTCTTAGTAGCTGTCCGGCGACTCTTTTTGCTTTATCTATCGCTACCTGATTTTGTGTTTCGAATTTCGCATCATCTGTCATTATTATCCAGAGATCGATCGCTTTCGTGCTTCTCTGAATTTCATGTCTATCTGGAGCATAATATGCAGTCTAAGTTCTTCTTTTCTACCATATCTCAAGAGCTGAAATTTCTCGGTGTTAAATGACATGTTGTCTTCTGACCATTTGTATATTTTGTTCGTATCCCTCTGCAAGGCCTCCACCTTATGTACATCACTGATTTTTCGGCTGATCTTTGTATCGTCTGCAAAGGATGTTACTATACTGTTGTTGTTTACTCCGCTGTCTATGTCTGTTAGCATGATAATAAACAGGAGTGAGGCCAGTACTGTCCCTTGTGGTACTGAGCTGCGTACTTCCGATTCTGATGATGATATACCTTGAATTTTGAAGACCTGCAGACGTTCTCTGAGGAAGTTGTAGATCCATTTTCCCACTTTGCCTGTTATTCCCATATATTTCATTTTATGTGCTATTATACCATGGTTACATTTGTCGAAAGCTTTAGCAAAATCTGTGTATATAACATCGTAGTTGTCATTGCCTTCCAATGCATCTAGGATATTATTGTAGTGTTTTATTAGTTGTGATAGGCATGATCTACCTGATCGGAATCCATGCTGATTTTCGTTGAATATTTCCCGTGTCTCCAAGAAATCATAAATTTTCTCTCAAACTATTCTTTCAAATACTTTGGTGAGGTGGGACGTCAATGACACTGGTCTATAGTTCTTTGCTTGAGATCTGTCCCCTCCTTTATATATAGGGACAATGTTTGCTCTTTTCAAGATGCTCGGTATTTCCCTAATGTCTAGGGATCTTCTCCATATCCAGTATAAAGGTGTAGTTATTTCATTTTTACAGTTTTTAATCAATAATGCGTTCCATTTGTCCGGACCTGCAGCTGAATGTGGTTTCATTTGTCCTATAGCTCTCGCTACATCTGGGGTAAAATCAAAGTCTGTTACATACTCTCCTTGGAATTCCTCTTCAAAGAATGCATTTATGTCAGGTATCGCTTTGTCACTTTTTGGGGTACTGAAAACTGATTCATGTTCAGCTCTCAATGTATCAGATATTTCTTTTGGATCGTCGGTTAGTTCATTATTTCTCGTCCTTAAGGGCCCAATAGCGGCGTGCGTTTTTGTTTTCCTTTTTGCATGGCTATAGAAGTATTTTGGATTTTCCTTTATTGCTTCTACCGCCTTTTCCTCTTCCCTCTCTGTTTGGTCCTTAATCAGGGCTTGTATTTCCCTATCGATACCCTCCACTTTTTCTCGTATTACTTTCCTGTCATTATCTCCGCAGTTGCCTAACTTCGCCTCCACTCTCTTTCTTTTGCGGAATAATCTTCTCTTTTGCCTCTCTAGCCAGCTCCTCTTTCCTTTTGGCTGTGATTTTGGAGCATATTTTTCTAAAATTGTCAGCGTTTTTTCTTCCAAGGTTGTTAGCATTTCTCCAGTTGTTTTATTCTCTAAAACTGTTCTCCATTCTATTTGGGCCATGTGCGATCTGATTGCTTCCCAATTTATAGTCTTGGAGTTTAAGTTAAAGGCCCCAAATTTACTTCTTTCCTCAATATGTGTATTGTATTTTAATGCTGTCGTCATATTTGTTGATATCTCGATTAAGTTGTGGTCGGAGATAATGGGGTTATTTTTATATCAGCAATCAAGTTCGTGTTATTCGTGAATACCAGGTTCAGGCAGTTATTTTTTCTGGTATTGTCTGTTATCTCCGATGTCAGCATAAACTCATTTGTGAGAGCCATCAAAATTTTTGCTTGCTCCTGGTCTTCTCTTGTGTCCCTCTTGTCCTGGTGAATATATATATTCCTATCCACCTTTTTATATATATATATATATATATATATATATATATATATATATATATATATATATATATTAAGAATGTTCAAAAGAACGGACAAAACAGTAATGATTCCCTGCTAAAAACACTGATCATACCAAAACTTGAATAGCCTACTGCTCAGGCTTGACGTCCCTATATAAAAAGAAAGAAACTAATAAACTAGAAGAAACTCGGAGACATTTCACTGCTAAGATTGATGGCTGCAAGGAACTCAACTGGGAAAGACTACGTAAACTATATCTGTACTCCCTAGAAAGAAGAAGAGAGAGGTACACCATAATTTACATATGCAAAATGATCGAAAAACTGGTACCAAACCTCAAACTAAACCCAATTAAATCCAAACAACGCTGGAAAATAGGAAAGGCAGAATGTGTAGTGTTCCAAATTAAAGGCCCGACAAGGGACCTCTTCAACACTGAAGGAAAATAGCTCAGTTGTCAGGGGGCCAAGAGTTTTTAACCAGCTTCCAAAGGACCTCAGAAACGTTACAGGGGTCAAAGTTGAAGTTCTCAAAAGTAGACTAGATGCCTGGCTCAGGACGATATCAGATGAGCTGGGTGTACCTGGCTATGTACGGTGGAGAGCGCAAAAGAGCAACTCGGTCCCCCACGAAGCCAGACCTAGAGGCGGGGCTACCAGCTTGACCTTCGTGTGAAGAGAGACCAACACACGGAACATCAACGAAGTTAACGAGGTATATATGAACGCTTGTTGATATAGGAATATAAAAATAAGCAATAAGTTCAGCATTTTCCTTACTTTAATCAAAATATATTGTTATAAAATTGCTTGCACAAATGTACTCAACACACATTAACTCAAATTTTGATTCGCACAGAAAATTCCTTGCGCATGCGTCTGCAAACCTCGAAGAAAGATCAGCTCCAAAACTGCTGAGATATTTTTTTGTGTTTTAGCAGTCATCATTCTTCGAAGTGTGTGTGAATATTGTAGCAGTGGCTTGTAATAATTTTATTCAATTTAAAATGCTATGTCGAAGTTTAGGAATCGTCACATAAAAGGTCACAAAAGTTACGAAAATTCAGAGCTTAAAAGTAGACCGTCCAAAGAAAGGCAGTTCAAACGAATTTACGTTAAAATTTACATTTATTTGCCTTCAACAAAATTAATTTTTAATTTTGAATTGTAGGACTTCTTTTATACATTGGACTGAGAAAAAATGTACACATGAACGCATTAGAAACCATATTTTAAATTGAACTTTGAGTTTTGACAAGTTGACTTCAGTTTCTCTTTAAAGATGTTTAATAGACCAAAAACTAACGTAAAATAATTTTTTATAATGTACAAATTCGAATCGGGAACGTAATTTCTGATTTCTTCATCCTTGAAGTGATTTGATTTATATATATAGACTTAGACTTAGTTCCCATCTGGAGGTCTCCATGTTGGGTCCCCTGCGATGCGTCTCCCCCGTCGGTAAACTCGCCACTGCGCCCCATCTCTGGCCAGATCTGTTCTCTGGCTCCAGGTTAGACCCTGATTCTCTCTTTCTACCGTCTTGAGCCACTTCGTCTTTGGGCGTACCCGGGGCCTCGATCCCACTATTCTTCCGTACATCAGCCTTCTCGGAAGTCGGTCCTCTCCCATCCTCACCACATGGCCGTACCATCTCCTCTGCGCATCCACCACCCTGTCCAATATGGTGAATTTAACGCCGAAGTTGACTGCATCATAGGGGTTGAATGGCGAAATTGGGCAGCCGGCTCGCCACTCCTCCGCTACCCGTACTCAATAATAAATTTACTTCGTCTTAGGATTGTACGTTATTATTGTAAATTTCATTTCAAGGTTTCTTATTATTCATACAGAAAGATATGCCTTATTTCAGAACGCATTTTTCAGAGTACTGAAAATTAGTTCTACTCTATGATTATTACTTGAGCTAAAATATACTTTATCTGCACAATTCACAATTATTTATGTCATGAAATGAAAATAACGTTCATGTTATTTTGTATCTTCTAAAAGTTTGCTCTTCTTTCACGTACTTCACATTGACATTAATACTGGAGGTAATTTCTCTTGGTATTTTCTGGTCTTCGAGAAAGCAAAGATTCTTAAAATACCACAGACTAGGTATGTATACATACATCTGCTCCAGATTTACAATTTTTATTGAAGTCGGTATAAATAATCGAATTGAAATCTAATGCAGTGAGGCTTTAGTTAGATAAGCTATTTAATAAGAAAAGTATTACAAAGTTTTTAGGCTAACAAAAGACCAAAGGTTCACTGTAGGTTAGCTGAAGAAGAAAATTCATACATATATACCGCTGCTAAGTCTTATACAGCACATGCAGCTGACGGCTGGGAACCCTCGAGCCGACCGTTCATGGCAAGAAGCTACCAGAACAGGTAGGCGGGAACGGATCCATCTCGGGGGACCACAAGGCTACAAAACACGCGATATCAAAGGACAACGAACTTAAAATGCGCAAGGGGCAATGCAAAACAAAGAACATAAACATTGTCTTGGCAAATATTCAAGGAATAAAACCGAACATTTCTCTAAACAAAGTTTCGTACCTGAAAGGTTTTATGGACGAAACAAGGGTGGACATCGCATACCTCACAGAAACACATCTTAAAGACTGCCAAGGAAACTGCGAGAACTGCGAACACTGTATCGATAAGAAAGAATTGCATATCGATGGATTCAACTTACTAAGAGCGGATAGAACAGCGAGACGTAAAGGTGGCTGTGCTACTTATATACATGAGAAGCATATGACAGAGACGGTAATAAGTAAATCCAACAGTTTCGTGGAAACCCTTGGAGTGAAAATAGAGAAACTAAACGTGGTACTGATAGTCATCTATAGACCTCCAAACTCTCCAAATGAAAAATTTTGATGCCATTCATGATATCAGAACCCTAATAAAGTCCGTAAACTCTCCATCCCCTAATATAATACTCTGCGGCGATTTTAATTTCCCATTTATAAAATACAAAAAGGTGAGTAGAAATATGTTTATACAGCAAGATAAGGGGGTCACAAGAGAGGACCAGGAGCAAACAAAAATGCTGATGGCTCTCACAAACGAGTTTATGCTAACACAGGAGATAACAGAAAATACAAGAAAAAATAACTGCCTAAATCTGGTATTCACAAATAACATGAACTTGATTGCGGATACAAAAGTAACTCCAACTATTATCTCAGACCACAATATAATCGAGTTATCAACAAATATGGCGATAACTTTAAAAGACAACACATACGGAAGGAAGAAGCAAATTTGGAGCTTTTAACTTAAACTTCAAGACCATAAATTGGGAAGAAATCAGATCACACATGGCCCAAATAGAGTGGAGAACAGTTTTCGAGAATAAAACAACTGAGGAAATGCTAACAACCCTGGAAGAAAAGACGGTGAGAATTTTAGAAAAATGTGCTCCGAAATCACAGCCAAAAGGAAAGAGGAACTGGCTAGAGAGACAAAAGAGAAGAATATTCCGCAAAAGAAAGAGTAGCGACGAAGTTAGCTAATTGCGGAGGCAACAATGCCAGGAAAGTAATACAAGGAAAACTAGAGAGAATCGATAGGGAAATACAAACTCTGATAAAGGGCCATACAGAGAGGGAAGAGGAAAGGGGTAGAAGCAATAAAGGAAAATCCAAAATATTTCTACAGCTATGCGAAAAGGAAAACAAAACGTGCGCTACTATTGGGCCCTTAAGGAAAGGAAATAATGAACTAACAGACGATCTAAAAGAAATATCTGAAACATTGAGAGCCCAGTATAATCGTTTCAGTACCCCAAAAAGTGACAAAGCGATACCTGACATAGATGATTCTTCGAAGAGAAATTGCAAGGAGAATGTATAAGACTGATTTTACCCCAAAGATGTAGCGAGAGCTATAGGACAAATGAAATCACATTCAGCTGCAGGTCCGACAAATGGAACACACTATTAATTAAAAACTGTAAAAATGAAATAGCTACACCCTTATACTGGATATGGAGAAGATCCCAACACTGGAAAAATACCGAGCATCTTGAGAAAGCAAACATTGTCCCTATATATAAAGGAGGGGATAGATCTCAAGCAAAGAACTATACCAGTGTCCTTGACATCCCACCTCACCAAAATATTTGAAAGAATAGTCAGAGAGAAAATCTATGACTTCTTGGAGACAGTGGAAAGATTCAACGAAAATCAGCACGGATTCGATCAGGAAGATCATGCCTGTCACAACGTATAGAGCTTTATAACAATGCCCGATGCACTTGGAAGCATTGAAAACTATGATGTCATATACACGGATTTTGCTTAAAGCTTTCGACAAATGCGATGATGGGATAATAGCACATAAAGTGAAACATATGGGAATAACAGGCAAAGTGAGGAAAATGGATTTACAACTTCCTCACAAAATGACTACAGGTGGTCAAAATTCAAGGTGTATCATCATGAGAATCAGAAGTACGCAGCTCAGTACCACAAGGGACAGTACTGGCCCCATTCCTGTTCATTATCATGCTAACAGACATAGACAGTGGAGTAAACACAACAGTATAGTAACATCATTTGCGGACGATACACAGATCAGCAGGAAAATCAGCGATGCAAACGAAGTAGTGGCCTTGCAGAGGGACACAAAAAATATACAAATATGCAGAAGACAACAATATGACATTTAACACCGAGAAATTTCAGCTCTTGAGATATGGTAGAAATGAGACTTAAAAAGACTGCATATTATGCTCCAGATAGATAAGAAATTCAGAGAAGCACGAAAGCGATCGATCTTGGGGTAATAATGACCGGTGATGCCAAATTCGAGACAAAATCAGAGAGCAATAAACAAAGCAAAAAGAGTCGCGGACAGGCACTAAGAACGTTCAAAAGGAGGGACAAGACAGTAATGACTCCCCTGCTGAGAAGACTGATCATACCAAAACTTGAATACTGCTCAGTTTTGACGTTCCCATATAAAAAGGAAGAAATTAATAAACCAGAAGAAACGCAGAGACATTTCACAGTCAAAATTGATGGCTGCAAAGAACTCAACTACTGGGAAAGACTAGTAAACTAAATCTGTACTCCCTGGAAAGAAGAAGAGAGGTATACCATAATCTACATATGGAAAATTATCGAAAAACTGGTGCCAAACCTCAAACTAAACCCAATTACCATCCAGACAACGCTGGAAAATAGGAAAGGCAGAATGTGTAGTCTTCCCAAATTAAAGGCCCGACAAGGGACCTCCTCACCTCTGAAGGAAAATAGCTTGGTTGTCAGGGAGCCAAGAATTTTCAACAAACATTACAGGTGTCAAAGTTGAAGTCTTCAAGAGAAGACTAGCTGCCTGGCTGAGAACGGTATCAGATGAGCCGGGTGTACCTGGCTATGTACGGTGGAGAGCAACAACTCGCTCCTCCACCAAGCCAGGACTAGAGGCGGGGCCACAGTTTGACCTTCGTGTGAAGAAAGACCGACGCACGGAACACAAAAACAAGGTAACAAGTATGATGAAGAGAACCACGAATTAAAAGGAAACAGAGTGGTGCTCAAGCGCTTTCGTCTAATGACATCCTCAGGAACACTGAAATAAATAACAAGTTCGAGACCATATAGGTCAAAAAAAAATAGAAAACTAAAAATTGTAGGAAGCATACAAATGTATAAGAAAAGCTTCCAGAGTTTTAGCACTCTGTCTTCTTGTCTAAATCCATTTTGAACGAATTCAAAACAACAAGATCAAGCGAAAAAAGCCCTGGCTAATATTAAAATTTTAACATTAGCCAGGGTCTAATCCGTTTTGAACGAATTTTTGGGATATTTTTTAAAATTATATGGAGTTGTATTATTTCATATGTCGGGTATATTTTTGGTCTTCATATGAGGATAAATGTCCGAGAGGGTTAATTAATGAGGAAAGAGTGGGATGTTTTATAGATAACATGAGGGTAAATAACTTAGTCTATGCCGATGATATGATATGGTATTAATAAGCCGTTCAGTTAAAGGTCTGCATCATTTTATAAAAATTTGCGAATCCTATTCACAGAACGTTGACATAATTTTAGTATTACTAAAACTAAGGTTGTACAATTCCATCCTAAAAACTGAAACCAAACAGCTGATCTTATTTTCAAAATGAGAGGAGACGAACGAATAGAGTAAGTACAAGAATTTAAGTATGTGGGTCAAATTATCACCAGCTCTTTGAGTGACGACTCAGACATGAGGAAACAATAGCGAAGTTACTGTTCTAAAGCAAACATGATTATAAGGAACTTCAGATTCTGTACAAGCGAAGCTAAAGACAATCTGTTTCGTACTTTCTGCACTAATATCTTTGGGCAGCAACTATGGGTCAGTTATAAAAATAGTTCTTGTAGAACTTTAAATTTGTTTTATAACATATCTTTTAGATTGCTGCATAAGTACCACCAAGATGTTCAGCTTATCAAATGCTCGCTAACCATAACGTTTCGAGCCTCCCTGAGGTAATAAGACGTGCTCAATACAGTCTAATGTGAAGAATTCAAAACTCAGAGAATTCAATTGTCCATCAGTTCTGCTTTATGCTTTTACAGTATGTCTTTTAGACTATGGACTTCTTGGTATGAAAGTATTTGTCTATGCTCCTATTAACACCAATATTGTCATTTCCATTATGTGTACTTTTTATTTTTATTTTTTCGTATCCTCCTGCCAATAAAGATTATCATCATTATCAAGAGATTTAAACAACTGTCAAATGTATTCCAATGAGTTGCACTTGGTATGGCCATAAAACTATAATTGTGTCAGTCTTGGCCTTGCCCAGTCTTGGCCAAAAGAGTTGCATCAACTTAGAATGTATCTACTTTTTTTGTGTGTTTGTGTGCCTTGCCTCACGTCACTGTCAGAGAGTTTCAACACGTAACATTAAGTCTTTTAGACTTTTTGTTTTCTCTGGACACCTTTCACAGACAGCCGTTAAAAGATTCCTTGATAAGATCTATTAACCAGTTCACGATATACCATCTGTTTCTAAGGACATCCAGTACTTAAATTCCCTTTTTATAATTACTTACAGGGAACCTGCCCTTCGTGCGGGTAGCAAAAATATCACTGCCTACGGGAGAAATATTTTTGGTAGTTCCTGCAAAGGCTGTTATTACCTTCGGGTAATACATAGTTACTGTCCACTCAAAAATAATATAATATTTGTTCTTTTTTTCCTGAATGAAAATATCACGGCTTAACCTCACCAATCGTCAAGGTTAAATTAAAATTTTTTTTTTTTAGAGTACAGTAAAAAATAATGTGTATATATATATATATAATATATATATATATATATATATATATATATATATATATATATATACACCGTAAGATGGGGTAACTGGGCCCTACTAAGTTTAAGATAAATTTCGTTATTATTTTTCAATACATTTCAGGTACCTACATTTATGGAAAAAATTCATACTGTTATATAACGAAATTTACCTTAAACTTAGTAGGACCCAGTTACCCCATCTTACGGTGCACACAGACACACACACACCACACACACACACACACACACACACGAGGGTAATTCAATAAGTATCCGCACTTTTTATTTTCACAATTTTATTTTCACATCTGATAGATTATAAACACATCACTTCTCAACATAGTCTCCCTGTTTCTCAATACACTTAGTCCAGCGATCTACAAGCTTCCTAATGCCATCACAAAAGAATGTTTTTGGCTGTGTGCGTAGCCACTCATGCACCGCCTCCTTCAGGTCATCATCACCTTGGAATCGCTGACCTCTCAAAGCGTCTTTCAGTGGTTCAAACGGGTAAAAATTCGAAGGTGCCAGGTGTGGAATGTAGGCTGGATGTGTAGGCTTGATGGTCGAGAACTTCAAATTTATGTTCTTGAAGGCATTTTCTAGTCTGTGCAGCGGTATGAGGGAGCGCATTGTCGTGTAACAGAATAACACCTTCCGACAATCTCCCTCTCCGTTTTGTGCGAATTGCTTGCTTTAACTCATTCCGAAGCATGTCAGAATACGATGCACTTGTTACTGTAGTTCCACGCTCTAGATAATGTTCAAGGATAGGGCCTCGTGTATCCCAAAACAGTGTTAGCATAACTTTACCTGCTGACGGCTGCGCTTTGAACTTCCTTGCAACGGGAGATGTTGGATGCTTCCATTGCATGCTCTGTCGTTTGCTTTCTGGTTCATAGTGATGGATCCAGGTTTCATCTCCAGTGATAATGCGCTCCAAAAAGTTTTCACCTTCATTATGATACCGCGCCAAAAGACGAGAGCAGCCGTCCATACGATTACGCTTGAGCTCTTCTGTCAACTGGCGATGATGAAGGAGGTGGTGCATGACTGGCTACGCACACAGCCAAAAACATTCTTTTGTGATAGCATTAGGAAGCTTGTAGATCGCTGGACTAAGTGTATTGAGAAACAGGGAGACTATGCTGAGAAGTGATGTGTTTATAATCTATTAGATGTGAAAGCAAAATTGTGAAAATAAAAAGTGCGGATTCTTATTGAATTACCCTCGTATATATATATAACATCAAAATTAACCAACTGGTTAGGTTAGTTGAATGCCCGGTTAGGTTAATTGAATGCTCGGTTAGGTTAACTGAATGCCCGGTTCGATTAATTAAATACCAAGTTAGGTCAACTGTACAGTCTAGGGTTATAACTTTTTTACAACCTAATATTCCTGTACTTTAATTCGATGAACTTTTGCCTAAAAACAAAGAAATTAACTTTCATTTTAATATCTTTTTAGAAAAGGTCACCCCGAAATCAAAAAATTGATTATTGCATACGTAACTTTATTGCATATTCCATGTAATATAATAAAAGAACTCACAACATAATCGTTATAATACTTGTACATATATTACTGCTTATTGCTTAGAATAAACCGAAGTTGCAGTTTATTTTTGTTTCTGCAGGCAGCATACAGTTCCTGCATAACTTTGATTGCACGTTCTGCACACTGATTACTTCTTGGTATCTTGAGTGGGGATGGCTCCTGCTTCCAGTGATTTTCCAATGAGTTCAATGCTTTTTTGTAAGGTTTCAATATTTCTGACAAGTTCTTGAAGTCATTTTCATTGTACATCTGATTAGTAAACCAATATTCTGCCCAGTTGTATGAAATGAATCTGCATACCTTCTCCAAAGTCTTCCTTGTAGGTATAAGAATAAATGCAAGGATAGCTAGAATGGCTCTTGAATGCCACCTCGCATTGCTGATGCTTGGAATTTTCTGAAAGTTAATCAAAGGAAAATTCCCTTTTTCTTCGAAGAATCTAAACACCCGTGTTAGATGGTACAAAAACTTAATATCATCTCTCCATCCTGATTTCTCGAGGACCTCTTCGTTCCATTAACAAACTGTGCCTTTAGTTCCTCATAATTCTTCACCAGTTGGGATACAAATGGATATTCGATGTTTAGAGAACTGGTGTTAGCACCAAGATCTTCGTCCATTACCAAACGGAGAAATCCTGTCCAGAATGTGATGATGACAACCGATAAATTGTGGTTTGCAGATACCCTTCTCTGAGAACATTCGTTGCAATTTGACAACAATTCCACTCTTTTTCCCAGTGTTAACACTTGTTGTATCAGCAACGATCATCTTTATTGCATTCCATAAGGTGTATTCATCAATAACTTTTGCAATTCCTTCAGCAATAGTTTCAGCCTTGCCATCTTTCAGACGCAATGCATCCAATTTTACTTCGGTTCTTTGATTTTTAAGTACCACTACTTGATACTCATTTTCCTCAATGCGCTTTCCATCAAAATGTAAAGACCACTCTTCCATCTGTAAATTTCCACTTGTAAATTGCTGCTTGACTTGGTGTTGGAATGTCAATACCATCACGTGACAACTGTTTGCATATTTCAGCGGCTTTACTTGTTGATATTCACTCCTGTGGATGTCACCAAGTTGGTTGCAACTTTACTTTTGTTATGTCTTCTGGTTGGTGGAGTAATACTCTCATCTTCATCTTCATGCTCGCTCTCTTCAGATTCAGTACCACTACCACCAGATACATGATTGTAAGATGTTGATGCTGATTCAGCAGGCAATTTTCGTCTCTTTGAAGGGTGAATCGTTTCTTCACTTGCAACTTGACCTGTAGAGTACCCCACTTCTCCTTTGCTTTCCACTTGAAGGTGGTACAGTCGTTTGTCTTCCGAGGATAACCATTGGCCATTTACTTTAGTGATATCAAAAAGTTCATTCAGGGCATCATATTTTCCCCTCCTGATACATTCATCATAAGTCTTCATCACCTTGTCAAGCTTTGCTCGTATTACTTGATCTGACACATGCGGAAAATTCAATTTATTCTTCCATAATTTTGTAACTTCTTTGGAAATTTCCACTATTCGCTCCTTTCTCCTTTGATTTCTGTTCCAAGAAACTGGTACCGTCCAATGATTTGGATTTGGAGTGGCATTCTGCATTTTTCTTCTAGTGAAGATTCTTCTAAAGGCACACTTCCTCTTCTTCTATGTGACTGCTGGAATCTCACCAGATTATTGGTCCAGATATCCTTGTTCTTCTGTATGGTAGTATCACTTTTCTTGTGTGACATTATATTGCTTCTGAAACAGATATAAAAAGGTATTAAGTTGATTTGTTTGTTTGTTTGTATATATATTATATATATATAATATTAATATAATATATAGAAATAATATAATAATTAGAGGGCGGATTTTTAGGTGAAAAAATATGACCAAATATTTATTTTTTAGGTGATAAAATTTTGGAAAATATTTTTAGAACATCCATAGAACGTCTCACGAAAATATTTATCACCAAATATTTTGGGCTCTATATATTTTTTGAGTTTGACTCCCCTCTACAAAACATTCTGGATACGCTTTTGTTTACGTGTTAAAATGGAAGAAAAATTCAACAAATTATTATGGTTAATAAATTTAAAAAATGTTCTGGAATGTTCAAGAGTGCAGAAGCGAATTCCACATTTCGCTACGTTTTTTAATTAAGCGAACATATTACAAATAATAAAAGCTTACCTGAAGTTGAGTTGAACTGAACAGTTGAGTAACTATTGCGCAATACTGGACACAAGTGATTCGGTTGATTTCATTTCGTGCTTTTATACAATTTGCGAGTGCATGAAGAACAATGTCGTGTGTTCTAGAATTTTCTTGTATGTGGTGGATTGATATTAGTCATCGAATTTGAGCACCGGAAGTGATTTTTCGGGCGATCTCACGATATATTAGCGTACTGAAAAATTCGAAAATATTTTTTAGGTTAAAACCTAAAAGTCCGCCCTCTAATAATAATATATTTATATACTTATGAGTAGTGTAACGTAAATATATGGTTATGGTGATTCAAACTTTTGATTTGGGGGTGACCTTTTTTAAAAACTGAGAGGAATTAGGGTCTTTTTCATTGTTTTTAAGCAAAAGTTCATCGATTTATGATACAGGAGATCTTTTATTTGAAAAAAAGTCTAAAAGTTATAACCCTACGCTGAGTGTACACCCTTGACTATTGGTTAGGTTAAGTTGTGATATTTTCGTTAGTTTTAACGAAAATATCACAACTCAACCTAACCAATCGTCAAGGACGTACAATTAACCTAACCGGGCATTCAATATTTTTTCCGTAGGTTTCGATTAATTTCGTTAGTTTTAACAAAAATATCACGACTTAACCCATTTTATGATGTGTATATGATGTCACTATCTTTCAACCAATCCGGAATACAGAGGCAGGGACGGATGACGGACGAACGTACACACAGGACTCCCTTTTTACAGTATGGATTCACTTTTGAAACTACAAGCCAACCCACTCGTTCTCCTTACTTCTTTGTACCCTCAGATCGATTTTTGCTTCATATTTACGAACACCGACAGTATTAAATCTTATTTTCCTCATAAAGAGAAGCTCCCTGATGCTCTCATCTCATCTGTTAGATATTATTTTAAGCGCATTCGCTGTCAGGCGAACTATATTGGCAGCATCTGCCGCCAATACAAACTCAGAATAGACGAGCATCGGGAAATTTCTAGTCGTACTTCACGCCCTTTAAATAAATCTTCAAAATCCTCTATAAGAAATCATTGTCTCGCTGCAGATCACCCCATTAGTCCCTCTTCTTTCCAAATCATAAACAATACCAACAACAACCAACTTACCGACCTTCGCATTTCAGAATCTTCGCGAATCCGAAAAGCTAGATCCACACGCTAAATGATTTACAGTTCTGCGTTAAGTTTTACTGAACTACTCGTATGGCTTTATATGCCAATATTCATAATTATTATTACAAATATACTCATGAATTTCTAAAGTAAGTTTTTATTATTAATTCCATTTGCTTACTATTAATTTCATTGTATTATGTATTGTTTTTATTCTTATATTTTTGTATTTTCTTTTATATCGTTTTAATGGTTTATAATTTTCTGGCACTGAGGATGGAAAAATTATTTCCAAAAAGTTTGCCTTGTTTTACTTCCTAAACAAGAGTGATAAATATTTGGGTTTGCTCGTTCAACCTTATATATATATATATTATATATATATATATATATATATATATATATATATATATATATATATATATATATATATATATATATAATATATATATATATATATATATATATATATATATATATATATATATATACACACAGTATATATTAATGTGGAAAGTATATTATATTTGGACATGATTTAATTATTTCTCTACTACGGTATAATTACTAATTTTCTTTTTCTTCTTTCCAGGTAAGTAACAGTTTGGGACAGATCTATTTATCGTCGTCTCATTTCTAGAGAAAAATATACCAGCAGACATTCATTTACTCTCAAAGGTAAAATACTTTACACTGTTCTAGTGTTCTATGCGTGCGTGTTCCTCATCCCTCAGTGGCTGCCGACAACATTTCTAATCACAGAGACAGTACTTAAACAGAACTGAAAGTATTTTGGAGGTCTCGCGGGCATGTTTTGCAAAATAAGTTCATCATTATACACTGATGTCTCAAAAAGGCTAAACTATGGTTGCAAGGGGTATGTTCTAAGACGAAATAAAATTTTGTGGTGTTAAACATAACAAAATCAGTAAAGTACTGTTAGGCGGGAAAGGGTTAAACCTGTCCACTCAACAACTTTCCCAGTCAATCTGAAATCATCGGCGTTTTATGGCAAATGGAAAAAAATTCCAAGCAAAATTCAAAACTTAGTTCTTCCTTCGAGAAAAGCCCCAAATGATTCTCTTCCAAACTGGTTATAAAAAAGAAAAATAAAGGAGGTACTTAACTGTTTGTTGATGTAAAAAATATTAAATAAAGGATAACTCATTCATAAACGCGGTTATTATATTTAATGTATGTGAAAATTCATTTGCCTCGGGTGAATCTTAAATATTTTAAATAAACCACATTATACTCGTAGTTTGATTTAAAATTCATATTGTTCTCATACTGACATAATAGAGACGATTTCATAAAGCACAAAAGCTTTCAAGCAAATTGATCACATACATTTTTACCCACATGTAAATATGGTTAGACGCGTATGCTACACTGTCTTCAAAGAGTATATATTCTCTCTCTCTCTCTCTCTCTCTCTCTCTCTCATATATATATAGGCGCCTCGGTGGTGGTGTGGTTAGCGTCGCTGACTACGAATCCATCGGCCCCGGGATCGAGACCCGGTGACGGCAGCTGGCGCACAGCAAAACCCAGCTGTTCACCCTTCCTCACAATAAAAGAAAGTGGTTGGTAGATAAATGGGTACCTTGGGTGGCCAAATGGTTAAGACGCTGGGCTGCTGGTGGGGCGTGGTTCAGATTCCACGTTAAACTGTAGGTCTGAGGTGGAGTGGAAAGCTTGACCGTGAGAATGAACAATTCGGGCGAAAGCAAACCAAAGGTATATATATATATATATATATATATATATTATATATATATATATATATAATGCAGTGTCCGTTATAATAGCGATAGTAAAGAGAGAGAGAGAGAGAGGCAACATTGTGGTGAACAGAGAGGGATTGAAGACACTCAGTAAGAGGCGGGGAATTGATAAGACGAAAAGCCTGTGATTCCACTCGGTCAAGTTTAGCTGTGTGGGTTGAGCCATCCCACACATGAGAAGCGTACTCTATACAGAGGATATGGATGAATGGATGGAAAATAAATGCTGAAAAGATTCACCTAATATTCCTTCATCAAAAGAGGTGTTAATTCTGGTGCATATATTTTCAATATTAAGAATCTGGAGAATTTCTGGGAATCATCATCATCTCTTATTGTTCGATTTGGGTTATATTGCAATTAAATACACCTATGCTATAACCCGATGATGCCCCATGTTGCACTTCCAAAGCCATAATTCAGTGGAAGAGACAAAGAGGGTGCAAATTCTTTTAGGATCACTTGAAAGCCTGATGAAAACCAAAGTGAACAACGTTTTATTGAACACGAACAAACACGATCAATCGTCGTTAACTTTTTTAATATATTTTGTAGAATATTATAATGAGATTCACTTAATTTTAATCCTTTTGACTACGAAAATCCGTTCCATTTTCTGATCTTATTTTACATAATATTTATATAATCTTTCATATTATGAGCTACTTTCATATATATATATATATATATATATACACACACACACACACACACCCATATATATATATATATATATATATATATATATATATATATATATATAATATATTACGTTCTTTATTGTATATTCTTGTTATTGCATTTTTATTGTGAGGCCAGTAGAGCAAAAGGCGCAACAGCCTAAAACACTAAAATGTGAGCCGTTTCTCACATGTTTTTGTCAGAAACTGCACTTTTGTACAAGCAATGGGGGAAGGAGGCTAGAAGGGGGCCCCTAAATGGCTAGGGTAACCTACATCAGATTTAGTATACGCATTAAGGGAGTACCAAGGAAAGTTTTATCAACACAATTGCACCTTCCAGTGAGCAAGGCGCAGCTAACCTCATTGAAGTTCCGTGTGTTGGTCTCTCTTCACACGAAGTTCAAGCTGGTGGCTCCGCCTCTAGGCCTGGCTTGGTGGAGGAGCGAGTTGCTCTCTTGCGCTCCACCGCGCATAGCCAGGTACACCCGACCCATCTGGTACCGTCCTGAGCTAGGCATCTAGTCTTCTTTTGAAGACTTCAACTTTGAACCCTGTAACGTTTCTGAGGTCCTTTGGAAGCTGGTTAAAAACTCTTGGCCCCCTAACAACCAAGCTATTTTCCTTCAATGTTGACGAGACCCCTTGTCGGGCCTTTAATTTGGAACACTACACATTCTGCTTTTCCTATTTTCCAGCGTTGTTTGGATTGTAATTGGGTTTAGTTTGAGGTTTAGTACCAGTTTTTCGATCATTTTGCATATGTAAATTATAGTGCACCTCTCTGTTCTTCTTTCCAGGGAGTCCATATTTAGTTTACGTAGTCTTTCCCAGTAGTTGAGTGCCTTGCAACCATCAATCTTTGCTGTGAAATGTCTCTGAGTTTCTTCTAGTTTATTAGTTTTTTTCTTTTTATATGGGGACGTCAAGACAGCAGTATTCATTGTTTTCAGTAGGGGAATGATTACTGTCCTGGTGTCCTGTCCCTACTTTTGAACGTTCTCAGTACCTGTCCCGCGATTCCTTTTGCTTTGTTTATCGCTATCTGATTTTGTGTTTCGAATTTCGCATCATCGGTCATTATAACTCCCAAATCGATCGCTTTCCTGCTTCTCTGAATGTCATGTATATCTGGAGCATACATACAGTCTGTTTTAGTTCCTCATTTCTACCATATCTCAAGAGTTGAAATTTCTCGGTGTTAAATGTCATGTTGTTGTCTTCTGACTATTTGTATATTTTGTTCGTGTCACTCTGCAAGGCCTTCACCTCTTTTGCATCGCTGATTTTTCTGCTGATCTTTGTATCGTCTGCAAAGGATGTTACCATACTGTTGCTGTTTACTCCACTGTTTATGTCTGTTAGCATGATAATGAACAGGAGTGGGGCCAACACTGTACCTTGTGGTACTGAGCTGCGTACTTCCGATTCTGATGATGATATACCTTGAATTTTGACTACCTGTAGACGTTCTTTGAGGAAGTTGTAGATCCATTTTCCCACTTTGCCTATTATTCCCATACGTTTCATTTTTTGTGCCATTATACTTGATCACATTTGTCGAAAGCTTTAGCAAAATCCGTGTATATGACATCATAGTTTTCATTGCCTTCAAGTGCATCTAGGATATCGTTATTGTCCTCTATAAGTTGTGATTCCTGATCGGAATCCGTGCTGATTTTCGTTGAATCTTTCCACTGTCTCCAAGAAGTCATAGATTTCCTCTCTGACTATTCTTTCAAATATTTTGGTGAGGTGGGACGTCAAATGACATTGGTCTATAGTTCTTTGCTTGAGATCTATCCCCTCCTTTATTATATAGGGACAATGTTCGTTCTTTTCAAGATGCTCGGTATTTCCCCAGTGTCTAGGGATCGTCTCCATATCCAGTATAAGGGTGTAGCTATTTCATTTTTACAGTTTTTAATTAATAATGCGTTCCATTTGTCCGGACCTGCAGCTGAATGTGATTTCATTTGTCCTGTAGCTCTCGCTATATCTTCTGGGGTAAAATCAAAGTCTGTTATACATTCTCCTTGCAATTTCTCTTCGAAGAATGCCTCTATGTCAGGTATCGCTTTGTCACTTTTTGGGGAACTGAAGACCGATTCATACTGGGTTCTCAATGTTTCAGATATTTCTTTTAGATCGTGTTACTTCATTATTTCCTTTCCTTAAGGGCCCGATGGTAACGCTCGTTTTTGTTTTCCTTTTCGCATAGCTATAGAAGTATTTTGGATTTTCCTTTATTGCTTCTACCGCCTTCTCCTCTTCACTCTCTGTATGACCTTTAATCAGGGCTTGTATTTCCCTCTCGATACTCTACAGTATTTATCTGTCTCCACATGGCGACCATCAGTGTCTCTACAGAGCTCAAAGCGATAAGTTGTTTCCCGGAACACACTTTCCAGCATTTGAGGTGTTATTTTCTGAACTGCATCGGTAATACGATTTCGAAGTTCGGGTACATCACTAATTCTTCTACCAGTGTACACCTTAGACTTAATGAAACCCCAGGCGAAAAAATCTAATGGTGTTAAATCGGGTGAACGTGCTGCCCATGGTTGTGTTCCTCCACGACCAATCCAGCGACCGGGGAAGCGTCTGTCAAGATAATCACGTACAATTATTGCATAATGGCACGGTGCTCCATCCTGGTGAAAAACTACTGTGTCAAGAATGCCATCTGTAAGAAGTTGAGGTTCGAGGAATTGTTCAAGCATGTCAAGATAATAAACCAATTAACTTTTTTTAAATACACAAATTTGCACCAGAAGTACATATCTTTATGCCAGCATAGCATTTTTTAAAAAAACATCTAATCTCACCGAAATAGATAGTGACTTTTGAGACACCCTGTATAACATCCTCAGCGTGGTGAAAGTTAATCTTAATGAAAGCCAGTGCCTGAAATTAAGGGTGTGATTAAAGAGCTAAAGACGCGTTCCTCCACAAGTATAGATGACTTATCGAATGAGTATGTAAAGTATGCTAATGATGTGATGAATCTTCATATCTCATTACTGTTCTCAGCCATGCTAGTCCCAGTTATATTCCCGCAGAGTTTATGAGGGTATATATCACACCTCCTCGTCAAAGATAAATATGGGGACATTCTATCCAGCGATAACTACAGGCCTAGTCCTGTTCCCTTCTGCTTCTTAAATTATTTGAGAAACGTTTGCTACACCAAATAAATTATTATTTATGGACATCTCTTTATCAGTTTGGTTTTAAAACGTCCCATTGAAGAAGTGACCTGTTTATTTATGTTTTGAAAGCGGTTGTATTTAGATATACTGTCAGTAATTCAACTATTTCTAGTTGGTTTTTGGATATAAGCAAAGCATATGATAGAGTGAATCACAATTGTCTATTTAAAAAATTAAAAGCGAAGAATGCTTCACTATGTTTTGAATACATGGTGTCTATATAAAAAAAATATATATATATATAGTATATACAGGGTGGCGAAAAAGTCGCGCCTCAGGAATTTTCGCTGTTGACTATAATATATTATTTTTTTTTTTAGGTAGGGGATGGTTGCGAAATTAAAAATAGACGAGAGGGTGAACTTGGTTTTAATGTATCGAATACCAGGTACAACAAATCGATGAATCGGTACTGAATTTAAATTCTGTACCAATTCATCGATTTGTTAAATGAATGATCTGTACCGATTCATCGATTGTTGTACCTGATCGATTTGTTGTACCTGGTATTTCATACATTAAAACCAAGCTCACCCTCTCGTCTATTATTAATTTCGCAGCCATCCCCTACTTAAAAGAAAAAAATAATATAGTATAGTCAACACTAAAAATTCCTATGATGCGCGACTTTTGCGAATTTTGGGATGAATTTCACAATTAAACACGTGAAGTAAATGGATGATGCTAACCCACAAGGAAAAGGAAAAAAATATTTTATATTTTAAATATTATTCGTGAAATGTGTTATAGTGAAAAAGTTATCCCCAAGTCCCTGCCTGGCAGACGATACTCTATGTTGGACGATACATCATTTGGCGAACCCGAAAAAATTATTTTGAAGAAACATTAATATAACCTTCGCAGAAGTGAGAAACGCTTTCAGAAAGTCCGAAGTAAGGAAAGAAATATTGTTTTCCATCGTTCCTTTTGTTGGAGAAGTACACTTCTGGACGATATTTATAACAATGTACAAAATGATGTAGAACTCAGAACAAGAAATTAAACGATAGATTGGAGGATTTAATTCGCAATAGTTACTGGACTAAACAAGAAAGTGATTTTAGTAATGTTGTTAACCTGCCTTTCCATGAGCTAGACTTCAATACAAAATGTGCCTTAGGTTATGGCTTAGGATTCTCGGTCCCTAAAAAACCTAGCAGTTTACTTATTGCCAAAATTTTGTCAATTTTGAAAAACTATATACGAAAGTGATGAGGCTTTAGCTAAAGGGTGTGTGTATATAGTGCTTTAAATATGAGTTTTAAATCGAATTATCAGCAGAGGTATGAAAAAACCCTAAGAACACTTAAAAATAATGATTCCTTACATGTTACTAAAGCTGATAAATCTAATTCGATCGCCATCATAGACAAAAGTAATTAGGCTACATTGAAAAGATGAGTACTTTACTGATCGTGACACGTACAAACCTCTAAACAAAAATCGATTGGACGATGTTAACAAAATGGTTAACAGATTAAGAGAAATTTTTGAAAATAATTATAATAACCTTTCTAAGAAGTTTCCAAATATTAATCTGTCATTGCTTTATTTATAGGGTTTAGTCAAAACTCACAAAGTTAACAATCCCATAACGCCTATTGTTAGCTAAGTAAACTCCGAAACCTATAAGCTATCGACAATAATTGGTTAGTCAGTTTATTAACTCCTTTAGTCGGATTTATTTCCGAATCCCATATTGTAAATAGCTAAGATCTCATCAACAAAGTGAAGTTTCCTAATGATCCTAATTTCAAAATGATAAGTTTTGATATATGTTCGTTATTCGCAAAGGTCCCTGTTGATGACTTACTCGACTTTTTAAAAGATAATATCTCTGAGTATTCGTTCCCTGTTCAACACAACACTCTTATTCATAGCGTATGGGATGGCACTTTACTTGGGGGGGGGGGGGCGGAAAAAATTTGCCCTAAAAATTTTCAGGGTGCCCTGATTTCCGCATAAGCACTACAGTATGTGTAGCATAAAATAACACAAAGGTTAGAGTATGAGTAACATACTGTATATTAAAGCCTTTGCCTTTTTGATATAAAAACATTACAATTTACAAAAATTAGATAAAATTTTGCTACAACATTTCTAAATGACAAGCAAAACTCCGGCATTGCAGTTGATATAGAAATCAGTAAGTCCTCAACGTACGTTTTAATTATTAACTACAAGTATAGTAGCAAGTAATTAATTCACCTCAAGAAGTGAAAACAAAGCAAAGGAATGTCAGGAAAAATCTGCCCTGAAAATTTCAGTATTTGCCCTGAAAATGCTCAATTCCTTAGTCCTGGGGGGTGGGGGGGTGCCGCCCCTAGACCCTCGCCTCATACGCCTATGCTCTTATTGAATTAATTAAGTTTGCGTTAAAGATTGTAAATTTTAGTTTAAAGATAAGGTTTATGCTATGTCGTTTGGATTGGAACGGGAAATCCCCGCTCACCCGTATTAGCTAATTTATATATAGAATTTTTTTAAAGTAGAATTTTGCTTACTATTGTTAATTTTAACATTGTCTGATACCGGTATATAGATAATGTTTTATGCCTTTGGCCTGACAATTTGGATGTTGACTAATTCCTTGGTAGGCTCAACAATTTAGTCTCGTCTATAAAATTCACTGTTGAAAAAAAATAACGGAGGCTTATCATTTCTGGATTTAAAAATTCGGAGATGCATGAATCAATTAAAATTTGAAGTTTTCCGCAAGCCTTATAATAATAACTCTTAAATGTTCATTTTTATTCTGATCATCACCCCTCGATAAAATCTCCTATTTTCTCTTCTGTTTCTCAAAGCATTGAGAGCTATCAGTCCTGAAATTTTAGATTCTGAGTTATGCAGTATCATAAATATTGGTACTAAAATATGTTATCCTATTCCATTTCTAGATAACTGTCTTAGGAAAACTAAAAATAGCTATTATAATAGTGTAATTGTAAATGAATTTGATCACCAAAATATCCTTAGCCTACCTTACTATGTAAATTTTAAATATCTTCCAACTTACTTAAAACAATTGGCATCAACGTGTAGTCTTTAAGGTTAAATACGATTTTCGTCGAGATGTCCAGTAAAAAATCCTTTACTAACTGTCCAAATGAGAAAAATCGACTCGAACAAGGGAATGTTTAGCAATGAATTCTGTTAGAAGGCCTCATGGTTCGAACAGATTTGACCCAAGGTATACTCAGAAGACCATAGAACAGTGTCCTGGAGTCATGGTTTGGGAGGCTGTTTTTCGGTAGAGGTCGGGGAAGACTATATTTTTTAGAAAAGGGTGCTACTATGAATGCTGAACGGTATTTAGATCTTCTGAAGTCAAAACTTTCCCCTTCATATGGAAATTCATGATGCTACAACATTTCAGCAAGATGGTGCTCCTTTCCATAAGGCAAAGATAAAGTGACAGATTGACTGAAATCACAATCCGGATTTAAACCCAATCGAGAATATGTGGAACTATATGAAGCAGCACCTCCAAAGTTCCATTTTGAAGCTGACTTGAAGCAGTGAAGAAATTCTGGGTTATGAACATTTCCATTGAGCTACCCGAGTCAATGCCGGAAAGAATAAAACAAATAATTAAAGTTCATGGAGATATGACCAAATGTTAAATAAAGGATAAAAGGTATAATGACTTATTTTACCTTCGGTTCTTATACATTTTCCATAAATATTGAAATTAAAAAAGTAAGTGCAAACTTTTTGCGGGCACTGTTTGTACATATATACTGTATATATAGGGTTATATATAATTTTTTACTTTTATTATTTATACGGAAACAATTTCTATAGGAATATCCATTCTTATGGAATATAATATTTATACAGGGTGATCAAAAAGTACGATATCGTGCAATATTACAGTAACACAAATTGCACGATATCGTATAATTTTTTATTAAAATATCTAACTTCTTGTATGTATGCACTTTTGTCTCTCAGAGTAATATAGGTGCACATCGACTTTTTGATCACCCTGTATTTAAAACTTTTCCGTTCGGTTTTAAATAACAATTTTTTGTATTTTGGATAAACGTTTTTGGTCTCGGATTTATCGATTATTATCAGACCCTCATCAGTGACGTCACTCGTATCTGCAGTATTTTCATTCGTTCATTTTTGGATTTCTTATAGGGCAAAATATGAAGGAGATTTTAACTCCAACGAAACAGCGCCAACATAATTTGTAGAATTTGTAGTTATAGGCACGAAATCATGGAAATTCGTATACTGTATATGTGTTTTGGACTGATTAATTAATTAAAATTATAAAGGCTATATATATATATATATATTATATATATATATATATATAAAATTTCTGTCACTAATTAAGTAATCATATTTGCAGAAATAAACGTACGAAATAGATTTCAAGTTCTCTTTTAATTTAACCTTATTTGTTCATCGCCTCTTCGGTTGATTCTTTCTAACTCTTCTAACGTACGGTAGATCCAAGTTTTATGAACTCAGTCTTCGTCTCCTCCTGTAATTAACTTATCCTAATTACATCAGCCTTCGTTCCTTTTTCAACACTTCCTTCCATTGTATATCTTTCTCATTCATTTCCTGTTTCGCAAATTTGTGTACCTAATTTTTTTCAGTATTTTCAAAAATCTTAATTAATCAAGGTATATATATATATATATATATATATATATATATATATATACACACACACACCACACACACCACACACACACGAGATAAATTTCACAATTAAACGCGTGAAATGAATGAATGATGCAAACCCACGAGGAAAAAGAAAAATTATTCCAAGGCCTTTCATGTATTCAGAAGTACACTTGACGAGGTGTACTTCTGAATACATGAAAGGCCTTGGAATAATTTTTCTTTTTTCTTGTGGGTTTGTATCACACACACACACAACACACACACACACACACACACACACATATGAAGACCAGGCTCAAGTTTTATCATCATTATATAAAAATCATCTAAGAGATACACGAATTAAGATCAAAATATCAAAATTAAAAGTTAAAAATTGAAAGCGGTAAAATTAATTTACAATACGAAGAGGTACAGATGAACTGTTGTCACTTAGCGAAGTATTAAACTTAAGAGATATTCACTGATTCCAAAATGCATAAATGAGAAAGGTCACTTACAGAAGTTAAAGTTTTAAAATTATCCATAGTAAAGGTGACACAATTATTCATATTAAAGATGACACAATTATCCATATTAGAGGTGACACTGCGACACATGATAACGTGTAGGAGACGGATCGGGTCAACACGAGAGTTGGTTTGTACGAGCGGATCGTCCAATATGCTGTGAAAAATGTGAGTGAAACGTACGTATGGTCGATCCCGCGTATGATGTGTGGTTATACGCGCGACTAAACGAATAAACCGGAACAGTGACCCCACCGTGGACAATTACTTACGACTCTCTGGAAAGGAATCTCGGGGTAAAATGCCTTTTATATTTTTCTCAGTTCCTTTTCAAGTTTCTGAGACTGAAGGCCGAAATAAGGAAGAGTAAAATAGAAATTTTTCTTAGGCGCTGGATAACAGGCGGACGGTGGACTATATTTCTTGGAAAGGAATTTATTAATGTTTCTCAATACATGACTGGGAAGCCGTTATTAATAAAAAAAGTTCTTTAAAAATTCAAATCCCTGATGAAAGGAGTCAAAAGAAGCTCACAGTCTATGTGCCCTTCATAAAACAGTCTGAACAGTCTGAATTTGGAACTTAAAATTACAAAACTAAAAAAGTTTGTACCTAAACCTGACAAGGTTGGTTTGCGATAAACCGAAGCAGAAAAATTACAACTCCTTTCTACTTTAACATCAAGCAGAGACTGCTTGGTTGTCCTCCAGACAACATGGGTTTTTTGAGTTAATATTTCTATATTGATTACTCAGATACTCTAAAAGCAATTTAGCGTGAGAACGTTGTCGAAATAACAAAAACGTGTCGTTCACATAACGTTTGTATGATAATATAAGGGTCTAAATCAGTGGTTCTTAACCGGGGGGGCGCGCCCCCCTAGAAACAGGAATTTCTCTAATTGTATTTGTTATTCTCTTAACGAGAGCATGGGCTAATATTGAGAAGTTATTGAGAATGTTATTTTGATTGAAGGGGGGCGTGGAGGGAAGGACCAATTCCTAGAGGGGGCATGGTAGTAAAAAGGTTAAGAACCACTGGTCTAAATTGTAAGGGACAGTTATTAAACCATATTTTTTCAAAGTAACGCATAAATAAATTAACAAAGGTAGAACCCAAAGGAAGCCCCATCCCAGCACCATCAGACTTAAAGATATATATATATATATAATATATATATATATATATATATATATATATATATAATATATATATATATATATATATATATATATATATATATATATATATCTTAGGTCGGAGTGAAACCAGACAAAAGTTTTCCTTCCCTTTAGACACACTGAAATTATATTGTGGTTTTAACTAGGAAACACAAAGAAAACTGAAATAATACTCTAGACTCGCAGGGGTTCTTAACCTTTTTAGGCTGCGATCCAAATTCTGGTCTCGGGGCTAGCTCGGCGATCAATGCCTTCAAACAGTTCATTCGTAATAGATGATAAAATAAATAATAATGGTAAAATGATTAGGGATAACATAAATAAATGATAAATGATAATTTAATGACCCAAGTTTGGGTCGCGACAGAGAGGTTAAGAACCCCTGCGTCTAGACTCTAGAGTATCTTCAACTGCCCCATTTTTGTCAGAATATGAAATGGGTGTCGTAACTGGGTTTACGGTGGTTTATAACTGGTTCTTGGCTTTGTTGTGGGGCAAACGAATAGATATAATTCACACAAAACTTAAAAATATATCTTCTGCAAATAATTTTCAGGTTATTTAATGAATTTCTATTTACTTTTTCTTTTCTGGATTAATGATATTCTCGAATTTAGTGTTTCGTTGCAAGGAATATAAAGAAACGAGGAAAGAAAAATAACCATTTTTTTTAATTTGTTTTATTAAATACATATAGAGTATAGAAACACACAGCAAATGAGTACACAAATGGTAACTGCAAAAAAGCAACCTTAACTATTCGAAGAAAGAAGACAAACTTTTAGCAAAATTTTTTTTGGTTTCTACGTCTGGCATCAGACTACGTGAAATCATTCTAGCTCTGATGAAACCATCTCATGCTTTAAACCCAAATATCGAACTTGAATAGTCCGTCACTAATTTAATACAACGCTCTACATTCTGGATATGATTGGGATAATTTGGAATGTTGAATGCGTTTTCTTTGATAGCTAAAATTTCTGCTTTTGTTAGCTTCATTGTAAGAGGTGGCTCACTTAGTTTAGTATCATTCTAATTAATTATTTCACCCCAGTACTTTGCATCAAATTTAAGATTAGGAACACTTAAATCTCTTAATTCTAAACTTTGACAAGTCTTATTTCGCATGTCCATGATTTTGCTAACAGCTTTTTCACGTTTTCCCTCGCTGAGTCACACAACATGAGCAAAGTATGCATTTCGGGATGAACAAAGTATGTATTTCGGGATAGATACCTCTTCACAATTTCTACTGATTCGCTAGGCAAATGCTTAACCCTATTAATAGCAGGAAACACATGCCTTGGGCCATCTATGCAATTAGGTCTACAGTTGATGTCAAACCAATTAGGACCATAATTTGTCACAATTCGAAGTGTGTTATTGTGTAAAGTTTCTTTGTTGGTTTCACTGTTGAAACAAAGCCCACAAACCCTATTAGCAAGAGTTAACCATCTAACATGACTAAGAGGACCTGGTTTTACATGAGCACAGTGTTCATCAACTGTACCATTTCTGATTGCTGAAATAATGCGGTATAAGTACTGCTGATCTCCACTAAGATCATCAAGAGTGTGTTGTGGCAGATATAATAGTTCTAGTTATAGGTTTGAATTGTACTACTGGATGGTTTTCACAAAATTGAATGGCTCTCCCAATAGGACCAACAAAGGTACTTACCACAGATGTTATACCATTAAATGTTTCAAAAATATGCCTTAGAGATAATTCATTTGTATGAAGCATACAAATGAATCATTGAAGTGGCCTACCAAGTACTTTCTCCATAACATGAATCACACCTCCTTTTTAACCAGTGTTAGTATTTGTGCTATCGCAGCCTATTACAGCTATATCATTTTGTAGATGTCTCTCTTTAATAACTTACAATAATGAATTTGCTATGTCTGCAGCCTTACTCGATGCTGGTGCTGGTGTCTGATGGGTAATATACTCTCCACCTGGTTTAACAATCATTACATAGTGTTCTTCACTTTTCACTGTACCATCTATCATTGACTTTTACTTTACTTAAAGTCTGATCCTTTCGACCATCGAAGTATATGGAAGTAATAGAATTTACTTTATCACTTTTCAATATTTTTCGAAGTCTTTCTCTTTCTCTCCGCACTTTACTTCTGCCTATCACGAGATGCTCATCTTCTGTGGTGATCATACCAACGTCTATCAAAGCTGCAGTTGAGATAGCAGCAGTAGCACGATCTGATACACCAATCTATCTGCCTGCATTGTAATATGCCGCAAAGGCATTTTCATTTGGTTTCCAGTATTTTCAAAACTACAGTCTTCAGTTTCCATTATCCCATTGTCACTGTCTTCATCTAAAGAATTTTCTACTCAGCTCAAAGGTTGAACTTCACTGGAACAAGTGATGGTTTTCTTTTCTTTACTTACTTGTTCTGAGAGCTTCCTCTTGTATCTCTTAAAATTGTAAAATTTGTGTGGCATGCACATGTACACTACCTATGTACATTTTACAATCACTCCTCTGATCAAGTAAAAAGTGTAATTTATCTTTTGGTACTTTTTTATCTCTCCGATATATGCAATCTACTGTATGTGAATTTTTTTACAGTCATCACTGCATCCTATGTCTGTATGAGATTTTAAATTACATTTACAGGCACATATATCAAACAAATTACTGACATTTTTTAGTTTCACTGATGTTTTTGATCTACTCAACGTTGCCCCTCTTTCTATGAATCTTGCTACCTTTTGAAACACAGCTTTTTTCTGAACTGTGGGGATTGATGCATGCTGCCAAAGTTTTAGTAACTCCTAAGTTATTTGGCTGATAATTAATTGGCTTGTTAGCTGTATTTTTCCTTTCTTTGAGAGAGAGAAAATACCGAGCCACTTGTAAATTAGTTGGCAAAAGATTATGAGGCAACTTCTCAGGAGTTCCAAACAAACATTGTTGCTTAGAATGCCTTGTGCTCGCAATTTTTTTCCTTGCTGAATAGCATGGGGAACTTGAAAGCGTAGCTGCTGCTGCATGGAAAGCTGTTGGTGTAGAGTTGCTGCAAGAAGGGATGTTGCTAGTTTGATGTGAAGAAAGATGTTGTTTCATTTGTGGAGACACTGGTGTGTGGGGATGCTGATTCCATCCCTGCTCTTCTATAGGTGAATTAGTAACTGAAAAATAAGAACAAAAACTCAAATAAATTTCAGTGAATTTTAATTGCTTAAGGAAAAACAACAAATATTTACTCAGTTTACTCACGTCAGTCAAATGTACATTGTAACAAGTGTAACAATATTTTTTTATCCCATTTCTTATAGCATGTTCACGAACTTCTTACCTCTGGATTCTGTAGTTGGGGGACAACTACTGCAGCTGGCTGTCAGAAGAGCTGTGGTGTCTGGGGAGTCAGAAGACACGATACGTACAAGTATACAGTACGACCTTGGCAGAAATACTTAAATCTGGGAATGACGCAAAATAATATATTAAATTTATGAATATTATAAATATGGTTTCATAATGACATTAATGGGGGTTATTCATATGATGTAATGCTGACGGATGTATGTTAGATGAGAACTCTATTTTCTGTGTTTGTTAAATTGTGTTCATGCAAAAATGGTGGCGGTTAGAGAAACCTGGCACAATTTCTATCATCATATTCGTTTATCTCAGCAAAAACTACAATAAAATATCAGTGTGCCATTGTAAATTATTATTTTCACTCCGCCCTTATATCTATACTGTATCTGCCAAGCAGATAGGAACCAGCTTTGGGATCCTGCCCCAAAGCTGGAACTTATCTGCTTGGCAGATAGCTGGTGAGGGAAGCTATATTTTGGAGCCTCTTTGCGAGTGACCCGTTGCCCACGTCGGGCTAACATCATAAAAAAAAACTATAGTATTTGTCATTTACCATTACTTATTCGAACTATAGTGGATTTAATCTTCCCAGAAGAGTTCCTTGTTCCATGCACGGTCTGTGTGTAACATAAAAGATCTCAGGGGACCATTCTGAATTCAATCACACACACACACACACACACACACACACACACACGCATGTATGTCAGTAACTTTGGCTGAGGGTTGTTTATTTTCATTAAAATACTATATAATATGTAGTGCAACTCATTTGACACTTGTGTGTCAAATTTTGAGTAAAGATTTTGTTAAATATATGAAGACCATTCAATTTAAATTACAGTCGGTGGTGCGAAAATAGACTGATTAGATCTTTTTTTTTTTTTTCTAAAACAGCTTTTACTGGACACAAAACAAAAGTGTAAAATTTTCTGTTGCACTTACTAAAAAAAATTTCTTCTGTTGACAATAGGGAAATTAAACTTATATTTGAATAAATGTTCAATATGTCCACCGTTTTGTTGAATACAGGCTCCTGTCCTGGAGCGCCATTGATCAATGACACAATCGATAAGTCTCTGCGATATATAACTTTTCTCAAACGTCACATTTTCGATAGGATGTTCGTAGACCAGCTCCTGCAGCGAGGACCGAATGGAATAGTCCACTGGATTTAAATCTGGACTATTCGGAGGCCAATGTTCTTTTTTATTAAAGTCCGGAACATTAGGCCGAAGAAAGGACACAGTCGAGTTTGCTGTGCGAGTGGTGGCGCCATCTTGTGGGATGGTGAATCGCCCTCCTGATTTATCATGAATTATTCATGAATGACGGGCAAATGATATAATTTTCTGGTTAAAAATGGGAGGCTCTCGCAAGAACCCCTCCGGCGACACATGAATCTTTTTTTCTTGATCTTGAACACAGCCGATCGTTTTGAGTGTTGACCGGAGTTGAAACGGCAAACGTTTTCTCGTCACTGAACCAAATTCGCCCAACGAGTATGAGCAGGAAATCTCGCTAACAAATGTTGACAAACACGTTATCCTCTTCCTTAGGATATGAACTGGTGGACTTTCGTTTGAAACGATTCATGCGTAAATCATGTTTAACAATTATCCGCACCATACTTCGTTAAATGCCGGATTGCCGGTTGCTCTTTCAATTTCTCTCGGAGATTCGTGCATTCCAGGTTGGCCTTCTTGACTTCAAATTAGGTTTGCAACGACTTCCACGTTTTCTTCATTGCGTGCAGTGCGAAGCTGTTCTCACTTTACCTTTCCTTTCCGTGTAAGTTTTATCAATTTTTCGAATCCCTTTTCCTACCTCACTTCTCGTCCAATTTTTATTTGGGAACTCGATTACCACTTTTTTTTGCACCATAATTTCTCTGTAGTTGCGAATTTTTTATTCGAATAAGGTCTTCGGTATATTTTGGCATTTAAAAGGCCCGTTAATTCCTGAAACAAGAAACAAGCATTAAAAATTTTTAGCAATATGTTTTTCAACTTATTAAAGCGAATAGAACTACATGTTTTTTAAATAATTGCCTTAATATTTTACTCACACGTGTACAATAAGGCTTCCTACGAGTATATAACTATAGTATATAATATAGTTATACTCAAGAGCTTACGGCCAAAGTTACCCTCATATGATTGGCCCACTATATATATATATATATATATATATATATATATATATATATGAAAAATTATTTCACGAAAGTGATATATATATATATCAATTTAATGGACTAACATTCCCTTTTAAAAATAGTTTATTTACAAATAATTTCTAGTACCAAGTTTGTTACAAGTAGTCAGGTATGCAAAGATATGCTGTAAATAGGAAGATTTTAAACAAGGAGTAAACTTTTTGCTAAATTATAGAAGTACTTTGAGTTAACCTTTATCGCTTCTATAGCGTCTTCGTCTTCTTTTTCTGTATGCTCTTCAATTCGGTCATGTATGACGCAATCTATACTTTGCAGTTTATCATTTATATTTTTCTGATATTGTTGTCTTTGCAGTCACTCTTTTTCTCTTTCGGAACAATGACCTCTTTTGTCTCGAACCTGTTTCTCTTTCCTTTTTGTTGCATTTCTGGGACATGTCTTTCCACAATTTCCAGCGTCTTCTCCTCTAAGGTCGTAGCATCTCTTCCGTTGTCCTTGTCCTGGTGTATACATATATTTTTTCCTGTCCTTTTATATCCCATGAATGGAAAATTAAAATTACCACAGAGAAAAATATTTAGGGTTTCTTGGTTTTATTTACTTGTAGTCATTTCTGCCATATGTCTTTCGCGCTGTGTAAATAGCACATCCTCCTTTACGCCTCACTGTTCTGTTGGCTCGGAGTATGTTATAGTTGTCAATTTGTATTTCTTTTTGTCAACATAGAACTCACAGTTTTCACAGTTCGCCTGGCAGTCCTTTAAATGGGTTTCTGTGAGTCATGCAAAATCTGCTCTGGTTTCTTGCACGAGTCCTTTCAGGTATAAAATTTTGTCTCGGGAATGGTTTGATTTAAGGCCCTGAATGTTGGCTCGGATTATTTCTATTTTTCCCCTTTCGTTTTTACATACTTGTGTTTCCGATTTATTTTCCAATGGTGGTGCCGGTTTCGTTGCCTTGTGATCCTCCGAGAATTTGCCTCTCTTTATCTTTGTCGTCCCTGTTGTCCCGATATCGTGTCTTTGTGCGTGCCTTCTGTCCGGCTCTCGGATTCCTATATTTGTCAGCTGACTTTGGTGGTGGTAACTGCATTTTCGTTCGTATTTGCACCTCCCATATCTTGCATAGGTGTTGCAGACAGTAAGATGGTGGAACTTGCACTTTTTTTTCAAATTTGCAATATCCATTTGTGTAATGTGAGTTAAGTAACGTTGGATGTGCATAAATGCATTGCCCATCCCGATATCTGCAGTGCCCTTTTGCGTAGTATTTACATACGATATTTTCTACGCTTCTTTTTCTTGTCATCTGATTATTTTCTGTTTTTAATTTTGGTATTATCATTATTTTTATTATTTTCATTATCATTATAATTGTTTTTACTGTTATCATTGTCATTTCTTACGTTTCCAGTTTTTGTTGATTGTCTATTTTCTGCGTTTTTAGTTTTTCTTCTTATCATTTTCCTCGTTGGGCAGTTTTACCACATCGCAAATTTTACTTATTTCTCTTCTTTCTTTTATTTGTTCATTCAGTGTTATATTTTTATTTGTTCCTCTCATCCACCCAGTTTTGCATTGGGACATTTCGGGACTCTTGTTTCACCATTATTCCCGCCTTTTCCGTAACACCCGTATTAGCTTACAATCGAGTTTACAGTCTATGTATATTGGAGGCGGATTAAGACACCTCGGGGCCCCGGGGCAATGAAGAATTAAAGAAACTTTACTTTAGGGCCTATAAAACATAAAATAAAACAAGGAATTTGTCAGTTTGTGTACTCCGTCATATTTAATCAAAGAAGTTTGCGAAATCTCGAATCACCCCCGCGATCTGTTTGGCGTTCGAGACGAGGGATATTTTCGTATCATCCGAATTCCTGCGAATATAGTCATGCAGTTTTTGGCAGAAATCACACCTGATTGCCCATTTTCAGTTGTTTCCAAATTACACAAATTGCAGATTAAGTGAGAATTTGGACCCATGGACCCATCGTAAAAAGAAATACACACAAAATTGTTTTCTTTTCTTTCTTTTTCTTTTCTTTCCTTTCGATGGTCACGAGGGTTTTATGACCTTTGCGTTTTATGAACTTTTTCCTGCCTTCTTTCAAACTTTTCTCGAATGCCAACCGTATTACGATTTAAATATATACGTTATAATTTATGTAAACGCTATTGCACTTTCTTAAATTTAATATATATATATATATAAGTACTTCGTCTGTATACTACAAAAGAAAATAATTTCACACAATAAACATAATTAAGGAATACGAAATCATGGGACAATTAAAAATAGCTAGGCGAACATTGGTATAAGACTACATATACAGTTTCGGGCTCATGAAACAGTTATAGAGATACGGAAGTGCAAGCGTGAAGGGAAATACGAGAGAGATGAAAATCACGAGGGATGATAAGGTTTCGGAAATAGACAACAGGCAAAATTAAAACAGTCGAAAGAAAATAAAAATCAAAGAGTTGAAAGCGAATTGGAATGAGAACAAAAGGATTTTCGGAGCAAGTGTAGTTTACGTCCCCCTGTAGTGCCTAGCGTAGTTTACGTTCCCCTACATTATCCTAGTGTAGTTTGCGTTCCCCAACTTTGTCCGCGTATACCGAATCAAATATAATGTTAAAACTAACAAAATATTACGACTTAACCTAACCAATCGTCAATATATATATATATATATATATATATATATATATATAATATTATATATATATATATATATTGACGATTGGTTAGGTTAAGTCGTAACATTTTCGTTAGTTTTAACGTTTTATTTGATGGATTCATTTAAAAAATGTCTCCTAAAGATCCTAGTGTGGTTTACGTTCCCCAACTTTGACCTAGTGTAGTTTGTGTCCCCTTTTGCGTCTGGGGGACGTAAACTACACTTGCTTGGGATTTTCTGTCAGGAATTAACAACAAAAATGATAATAACTGTATTAATATCAATAATAGCAATAATAAATAATACTGTTGGTAATGATAGTAAGGATCATAGTAATGTTTATGATAGTAGCTGTAATAACGAAAATTGTGGGGGGAAGAACTCAATGATACTCGCAGGAATGAGGAGGGAGGGACTAAAATGGATTATAAAGAAATATACTGAAGAAATATTAAAATCGTGACAGCAAAACAAAGAAAAGGTAAGGTATTAAAAGTTTTCCCAACTTTTATTCTGAGTTTGGTTTTTTTGGAAGGTTATTCTACCGCAAGACGTAGTCTTCTTTTAAATTCTATTCAGTTTGAGTTTATAAATACAAAATTTTCCGTGTTGAATCTACAGATATAGAGTACATAAAAAATATTCTAAACAAAATACAGGTTTGTATACGGACGGTCTGCGATTGCGGATGCGTGTGGTTTTTGGTCCGGTTTGTGGCGAGCAAGCCTAAGGTAGTGCGAGTGTGACAGTAATTGATGCAGGTAAATTTGCACTACCTTGGGGAGGAAACACAAACTTGCGGTGCTTCTTTCTCCTGGAGAATCATGCACCAGGACTGATAATGTCTGGGGTGTGTCTGCAACTCAAATAAAAATTGCTATCAATTGAACACGGATATGGATGTTCTTTGGATTAGACTAGTACAGAACATTGTTGCTTTTAGTGTTGATGAACCACGTACGAAAGCCTCGTCAGTACTTTGACCCTCTAACTTCTTGGAAATGCTGCTGCGAACTGCTCGTACCCTAAAATGGGCGTATGGGGGGAATGGTGCTCTGTACAAAAAAAATGTTCAACTCTTCATACTTTTACTTAAGCTATGAGTGCATCGATGATTTTATATATATATATATATTATATATATATATATATATATATATATATATATATATATAAGCTGATAATCTGATAATCATTTCGTGTGATATTTCTTCATTGCTCGGAAGTCAAGTCTCTCCATGGAGTTGGCTTGGTGGAGAAGAGAGTAGCTTTCTTTGTCTGGAAAGCCTTCTCTATATATCTTCTAATACTGTATTAGGATTTTTTTTTTCATAAGGAAATGTAAAAACGGCAGTATTCCAGGTCTGGTATTATTAAAGTTTTCAGCAAAATGATCGTTACTTTTTGGTTCTTCTTTAAAATGTTCCTTATAGGCCTATATGTTGTTATTCTTCCGACTTTAAATATTCATTGCTGTCACACTATGTTTCCGATTTCGCATCGTCTTTCATTATATAAGGTTGTAACATATATTCTGCTCGAATTTTTAGTTCATTCAGAACAAAAATTAAATGACTTATAAGGACAAATTTGCTCGAATTTTTAGTTTATTCACAACAAAAATTAAATGACATAATGACAAATTAATCATCAATATAATTCCCTTCTTTTTTCTATAATCTCCTCCCACCTGTAGAAAAGTTTTTTATGCCACGTTCGAAGAAATCCCTTGGTTTCGAGTTAAAAAAAGCGATCACTTCGTTTTCGATTGCTTCCCTGGATTGAAACTTTTGTCCATCTAGGTGGTGTTGCAGACTTCTGAATAAATGGTAGTCTGAAGGTGCGATGTCCAGAGAATTAGGTGGATGAGGCATTTTTTCCCAACCAAATGCTTCCAATTGGGCAGTGGTGATTCGAGCAGTGTGAGGGCGCGCGTTATCCGTGCTAAATCCCTTGGGGGTCCGTGGGGATGACCGGGATAATCCGGCAATATCCCTCGCAAGTCCGGGGCCTCGTTTGAACCGTGGCGCGATTTTCAAAATGTTTGAAAATTTCATTTTTTCCGTCATCAACCTTGATAAACCCTGGAAATCCGTGGCATAACCGTAGAAGCCGTGACATATTCCGTAGCATGTCCGTAGCATAACCGTCGTTATCCGGCATTATCCGGACTAGAAATGGGGTCACGGAAAGTGCCGGAAGCCGCCGGAAAGTCCCGGAAAAGCCACGGATATTCGAGGGAAAAGCCACGGACACGCCAGGGATACGCGACGGTTGTCCGAGGGATGACCTAATATAGAAGTCATTATGACCTTGTCACGGACAAGCCAAGGTTTGACAACGGATATGCCACGGTTATACGAGGGAATCGCTACGGGTATGCAACGGATATGCCACGGTTATACGAGGGAATCGCTACGGGTATGCAACGGTTATGCTACGATGTCACGGTTTTTCGAGGGTTATGCTACGGATATGCAACGGTTATGCTACGGTATCACGGTTGTTCCAGGGTTGCGCTACGGATGTGCGACGGTTATGCTTCGGTTGTGCATCAGCCTGTCAGAAGTAAATATTTCATTTTCAAACTATATTAGTGACAGCCAGAACGATAATGCCTAAACCCAAGCCAACAGGGACTTTAAATTTAGAATTATGTGATATGTAATATTTTGTAATATAATTAATTATGTGATATGTAATATTTGGTAATATTTTGTATTGATATTAATTTGATTTGTAATAGCATTATTATTATGCTATATTGCACATGTAATTATGTATATACTTATAAAGCTAGTCAAGTGCAATTAGATTTATAAAGTGTGCCATTTTAAGGTGCCAAGTTATTATGTACAAGTGCTATTGTATTGTGCAATTATTAGTTTAAAATGAAGGTGCCAACTTTTTTTTTTGGTTCTTTTTTTTTTTTGTCCTACAGAGGGAAGATTTGTTAATAAATGTAAGTTGAAATGACTTTATTGTATTTTACTTGTTATAGGATTATTTTACCAGAAAAAAAGAGAATTTTTTTTTACTGCAATTAAACAAATGAAAAAAAAATCAAAGAAATTGAAACAATCAAACAGAAATAAAAATATTTTCCCTCTCCCCCAATAAAAAAAAGACAACAACAGCATTGTATTGGCATTGTATTGGATTGCATACTCTTTTGGGAGTCTGTGGTTGCCCCTGAAAAGGGCCTTTTTTGGTGTTGGTCTTTTTCTTGAATTTTTTTCTTTTTTTTCTTGTGGCTCATATCATCTTGTCTTGCCATGGCACACTTCCAGCTGGTGAGTTGTAGTATCCACAGGGTAGTCTCGCTGTAGCTTGGCTGCCTTGACAGACCACATTCCTTGGTAACTGGTGCATGGTGGTCAGCAAGCATCTAAATTTGAAATTTGAAAACAAAGGTTTAAACAGTTTGAATACTTGTTCAATGAAATACAAAGTCACAATATGCAATAACTATGAAGTACAAATTGGCAATATGGATTTATGTGTTATGTGTACCTGTTAGCAAGGATGCCAAAAGCATTCTCCACAACCCGTCTTGCCCTTGACAATCTGTAGTTGAAGATACGTTGTTCCTTGCTCATTCCTCTATGGGGATATGGCTTCATCATCCATGTTCTGAGGCCAAAGGCATCATCACCCACCAATGCATAGGGAATGTCCTTGTCATCTCCTGGTAGGGGCTCTGGGTCTGGTAAGCCAGCATATCCCTCTTCTAAGGCCTCACCAAGGGAACAGTCTCTGAAGACTCCACCATCTGAAGCACTTCCATTTGCACCCACATTGATGTATAAAAATCTGTAGTTGGCATCCACCAATGCCATCAGCACTATGGAATGGAATTTCTTTTAGTTGAAGTACATGGAACCACCATTGGGGGGGAATTTAATGGCCACATGCTTCCCATCTATAGCTCCACATGTATGGTGAAAGTTCCATCTGTTGGAGAAACCTTCAGCAACTTGCTTCCATTCATCAGGTGTACTAGGACAGGCCATGACTTCCTCAAGGTACTCCTGGATGATGGCCTCACAGGTCTCTGGGATCAGGTTGCTGATGGTGTGTGCCACACGGAAGTTGTATGAGAGGCTCTTGTATGAATCCCCACTAGCCATGTACCTGAGGGCTATGGCAAGACGAAGTCCAGGTTCTAGGGCTTTCCTCATGAAAGTGTCCTTCTTTTCAAGCTTTGGCCCCACACGTTCCACCAGCTCTTGAAACAAGTCAGGGGTAAGCCTCAGGAGGTTCTTGTAGCCCCTTCTATCTTCTCTGTGGAGCTCTGCTAACAGTTGCTCATACTGTCCATAGAGGACCCTCCTCTGCAACCAGGGTTTCACCCAGACAGACTTCTTCCTCCTGGGGGGCTTTCTTCTTGAGATGGTCATCATCATCTGTAGCTGGAGGGAAGCTGCAGCCAAAAGCAGGGCTTCTTCTTCCTCCAGAGACTTCACTAGGAGCTCTTTCCTCCTCGACAACATGATGCAGAATGAGCAAAGTAGGGCTGGAGGTCCAAATATATAGGTTTGGGTGGAAAAACCGTGGGTGACCGTGGCATAACCTTGGGGGCACCGTAGCACAACCGTGATGCCGTAGCATGTCCGTGACTGACCGGGGTTATCCGTGACACAACCGTGGGTCTTCCGTTGCCCCACCGTGGGCACCGTAGCGTGACCGTCGGAGAACCCTGACGTGTCCGCGGCGATCCTTGGGGAGTCCCTGGCGTATCCCTTACACCACCTTGACATCCCTGGCTCTTCCTTTGCACTGACGTTGTGGCCGTAGGAACACCCTTATGCTACCGTAGGTAGCGCGTTCCGTGGGCTCTACACGCCGGAAGCCCACGGTTTTTAAACCGTGGGCTTCCGGCGTCCAAACCGTGAAAGTGAGAACTAGGCTTTACAGTTACCGTTGGGTTTTCCTCCACTGTTGCTTTCAGCAACTCTTCATCTAATTCATTTGGTCGTCCTGTTCGTTGATAAAATAATCTTTCAGACTGAAGTCTCCATTTCTGAACTTCTCAAACCATCTCCTACACATCCATTCGCTCACAACACCATTTCCATAAACTCTGAATGTTTTTTGCGGATTCACTAGCGTTAGATCCTTTTTGGAACTCATATCGAATATGCTCTTTCGTGGGCTCCATGTTTTTTCAATTACTGTAATATCGTAGGGGTAGCGTTGTAACTGTATGAAAAACACCAGAGAAAATATTCATTAGCCTAATCCTACACTAGCCTAAGCATTCTGTATCATTCTGTATCGTGATAAAACCTGTGCGAACCTGTCGCCGCGTGTATTTTGCAACATTTCTAAAACTATTTCACATTATCTTGAGGTTATTCTATTACACTAGGCAACAAATTTCAACTTTTTTTTTGTTACAGACACGTGAACTACTGATTCCTACTAAAGCGCTGATGCTGATTTCAGATCTGATATCAAAATTTCTCTATCACGTCCAGATTTTGTGTAACCGAAAACCCCTATTTTTCATTTTTTTTCTCACCCGCTTCTATTACGAAAGCCGTTTAAGCTACTTTTCCGTGCCACGTTTTATGTTAAGCATACTTAAATAATTAGTGAACAGGGATGTCTTTCCTCCTTTATTCTGGCTTAAGACAGCGGAATTCCGCTGGCGGAGTTACCACCCCTGCGCCCAACCATCCACCCAAAGCGCGTTAGTATTTTGTTGTTACTACTGAAAGGCAAATTCCTGTTCTTAAGTGAAACTTTGGTGTGTCCTCTTCCTTTGTCGCTTGTAGGATGACGAGCTCTCCTTCTGCAGGAACCAACAATAATCTCCCATCATATTTGGGTTGAAATTACCTTGGTATCTGTTTTCCATAACTGAGATCTGTTGGTGGAAGCGCTCACCATGCTCGTCACTTACAGCCCCAAGGTTGGCCGGGAAGAAGTCAAGATGAGAATGTAAAAAATGAATTTTCAAAGACATTCTGCATCCCATTATTTCATAAGATTTAAGCATGTTTTCTACGAGTTTACGGTGGTTTTCAGCTTTGTGGTTTCCAAGAAAATTTTTGACAACTTCAACGAAAGATGTCCATGCTCCTAGTTCATTTTCATTTAGGTTAGATGGAAACGATGAGTCGTGGATGACACTGCGGATCTGTGGTCCAGTGAAAACTCCAGCTTCTAGCTTAGCATCTGTCAATATTCCTTTGAATTTATCCTTTAAATATTGGAAACCATTACCTTGATGATCCATACCCTTCACGAAATTTTTCATAAGGCCAAGTTTAATGTGAAGTGGTGGAAGATGTACTTTCTGAGGGTCAATAAGTGCGGGGTGTTTCACATTGTATTTACCAACAACATGTTCAGTTCTAGATGGCCAATCATGTTTTTTGTAGTGGTTCTTGTCATCTCTGCTGTTCCATAGACACAAAAAGCACATATGCTTTGTGTAGCCCAACTGTAACCCAAGAAGTAATGATACAACTTTAAGGTCGCCACAAATATTCCATGTGTGGTCCTTATATTTGATGAGTCTTAGCAGCAGTTTCATCGATTCATAAGTCTCATTAAGGCCAGTGGCATGTGCTACAGGTATTGAAGGTTTTTCATTGCCGTTGTGCAGTAATACAGCTTTAAGGCTAGCTTTACTAGAGTCAATGAACAGTCTCCATTCTTTTGGATCATAGCGACAGCCAATCCCTTGCATCAGACCACTGATATCGTGGCAGAAACAAACGTTTTCTTCCTGTAAGTAAAATGATGAAACTGCAAATGGCGATGGCGGAAATGGGAAACTTTGGTGTTTGGTTGGAGAAGATTAAATTCTTGAAGTCTTGAACCAAGCAACTCTGCCTTTTCTTTTGGTAATTCCAAATCGCGCACTAAGTCATTTAACTCCGCTTGACTTAACAAATGTGGGGAAATATTTGCATCTGGAACATATATGCCATCTTTCCCTGTTTCTATATCACTAGCAGAATCTTCAGATGAACTGCTGTCTGTTATCGTTGCTGGTGGAACTGGTGGTGGATTTGTTTCATCATGTGGTACTGGTTTCATTGCTGATTTGCAGTTTGGGTACGTGATCTTTGATTTGTTTTTCTTTGTGAAACCAGCAATCTTTGTCAAACAAAAATAACAATCATTGAAGTGATTTTTTGGCTCACGCCAAACCATGGGGACTGAGAACGGCATAGCTTTTCTTTTACCATTCATCCAAGCTATTAACATTGCATTGCACTGTGCACAGCAAATATGTGGTGCCCAGTCCCTCTGTTGGTCTCCTAACTTACAGTCAAAATAACACTTGTAGGCAAGTTTAATCTTTGTTGTTATGTTTCTACGTTGTGGCTTAGGTGTATATTGTCTACAGACAAAGCAGAAGTTGTCTGGGTGATTTACACAAGCACGTCTATTTGATGCCATTTTGAATTACCATACAATATCTGAAAAAACGTAGAAAGTAATTATTACGATGTGCAAAATAAAAAGAAATACACACCGTAGTACAAAACAAATGCTATAAAAACACACAAGTCACCACAACCTGTCACTTGCTCATCAGCAGAGAGCTTCAACAACCGTTCTGCTTGACTGTCACGTAGCGACTGACCGTTGGGCCATTGCCCGTTACTATGCTCTTGACTCAGTGTTGCCAACTCGGGATAAATTTTATTTATCAAAATTGTTCGAATTTGTATATAGTTGGCAAAAAAAATTGCTTTAACCTTGAAAAGCAAGTTTCATATTACTGGCATTAAGCCGATTAAAACCAAAATCTGGACGTGGTAGAAAATTTTACTAAAAGTGATTTGCATTTTACACAAAATCTAGACGTGATAGAAAAAATCTAATTATAGATTTGAAATCAGCATACCGAAATTAGCTAGGAGCACCTATTTGGTCTTCTGTAACAAAATCTTTGTTGCCTAGTGTTATCTATCGTCCGTTTTCTAATCGAGCAGAATTTATGTTACAACCTGATATATGAAGTATTTTGCTGTTGAATTTCTTTAAATTTCTTGTTCATTTAAGATATGCGTTTTAGTCCCCAATTTTTTCTGTTTTAGGAGATGAAAATTTTCGAAGTTAAGTCAAAGCCTACCCATATCTAGTTAGGCCACGCTCGTACAAAGTTTCATACACTAGCAGTGAGGCCATAAATTTACAGGAATAACTCACCCATCAAAATTTTGAGCTTGACTCCAAAATCAGCGAGACCAAATTTGTGAAGTTGCATTCAAAATCTAAGTGGGTTTAAAGTAAATGATAAGGTGTTAGTGGATTAAAATTTTCTGTTCAAAATATTTGGTAGGAAAATATTTACATGTTATAATGCGAGCGTGGACCAAATAGATATATACCTAGGTAAGCTTTAGTTAAGTTTCATGGTGTTGTCATTTGATCGTCTGTGTATTCTATCTGTATCTGTTTACAGGGACTTCACAGTTTATAGGTTTATAGGTTCTAGTGAGACGTGATATATGAGTGACACAGATCTATTAATGCTTTGACTGTAATCTTCACACGAAACAGTGTCAGCTCTCTTCAAAATTTCTCCTTTGTCGGGAGATCTCCTGAGATGTAACGTTCGATTTCATATTATCTGCCCCTCATGTGATTTCGTTTGTCCTACAACACCGGCATAAAATCAAACTCTGTAAGTTTCTCTCTTTGTAATTCTTCTTCACAATGTAAAGGAAAGCTAAACACACATTTGTCTCAACTTTCTAGTAATTTTGCTCCTACTGTATATGTTCATATTTCGTTAAACATCTATAAGAAATATTAAGTCAGCTGAAAAACGGGTATTTAGTGAAACATGTAGAACAAAATTAATGGAAAGTTGGAACAAATTTGCTTTTAGCAAAATGTTTAGCTTTCCTTTCGAGCGTCAGAGAATGAGTTGCTGTCAACAATATTTATTTTTGAGACGTTGAAAACTGATTCGCACTCTTAATACTCGTATTTTAGATGTCTTTCCATTATCAGTTAGTGTACCATAATGTTTTATTTTACGTTTTTCTCAATCGCCTCTACGTCACCTTCTTTCTCTGTATGTTTTTCTATTACTGCTTTTATGTCACGATCGATATCGTCAAGTTTTTCTTTGATTACGTTCGTAGTATTGTTGGCCTCTGAACTTATTTGCTATAAAGTTTCGTAACTATTCTTCTTTTCCTTTGGAAGTGTCCATTTTCTCTTGTTTCTCTCTCTCTCTCTCTCTCTCTCTCTCTCTCTCTCTCTTGTTTGCTTTTTCGAAGTATATTTTTCATTTTTCTGGAGTTTTCCGTTGTCAGATCCACGTCTCTAATTCCATTGAATTTTTCCCCTCAAAAATAGATTTCCATTCTGCAGCTTCTATGTCTGATTTTAATTTTTAGATTTAGTCGTCGTCGTTTGGCTTTTTATTTAATTTAATTACGGGACAGTATAGAAAAATTGAATGTTGCTCATCTTTTCCCACGCAACGAAAATTGCTGAATCATCGGCTGAGAATTTTTAAAAACTATTTTAATTATCTTTTTTTTTTATTTCCAACATTTTTATCTCTATGTAATCAATGCACAGTTGTCCGTGAAAAAAGGGAGTCAAGTGAAGCTTTTCACTTAATTATTTTACGTATATTATTAATTATTTCACTCCATATACGTCGTAGACGTATATACTTTATGTTACAGTCAATGAATGAAATCAATCACTTCACGTAATGCCTAAATTTTCAGTCAATATGTGAAACAATGCAGTCATTTTACGTAATTAATAATTTACGCATTACTAACTTAACCTAACGTAATGCATAATTACGTGAAATGACTGGTTTTATACAATGACTATAATATATATACTGTATATACACCTGTACGGTTAAATACAGTATGTTCTGTTCGTAAAAGAATTTTTATTTTGAAGCCCATCATCGTTGCATATTTCACGTCGCCGTCAGATTCACTGATCTTTGATATGTGCTCCATGGGCCAACGAATCTGATGAAATCCCATGCAATTCTTTTTCAGACCAATAATAAAACCTGTTATCTGGAAGAATGTGTGTGTGTGTGTTGTGTGTGTGTGTGTGTGTGTACTAGACAGATAGCTAAAACTCCCATAAAGTATCTATCCACCAAATAATGAAGCTTTATAGCCTCATGTTAATTCATTACACGTGCACTGCTGTCTCTGTTGCATCTAAAGGAAGCAATTTCCTCATACATTACGCACAGTCACTTCAAAAGCGGCTAAACGCAGCCTCGCTTTGATACTTCTCTTGTGACACCTTCATCCATCATTCGGGAGGGAGAATGGAGGGCGTATCTGCAGGAGGAAGAATTGTGGAGGAACGAGTCTGTAGAAAGCGCAAAGGAAAAATAGGAAAATGGAGAAGAAGAAGAATACGTTGTATTCTGCAACATGTGGCTCTCTCTCTCTCTCTCTCTCTCTCTCTCTCTCTCTCTCTCTCTCTCTATATATATATATATATATATATATGTATATACAACTCAGAATGGTCCCCTGAGAAACTCTTTATGTTACATACAGACCGTACATGGAACAAGGAACTCTTCTGGGAAATTAAATCCACTATAGTTCGAATAAGTAATGGTAAATGACAAATACTATAGTTTTTCTTTTTCATGATGGGAGGCCCAACGTGGCCAACGGGTTACTCGTCAAGGTTCTGAATATAGTAGGCTAGATGCAGCTGTAAACCCTAGATGCTGTCCCAAAGCTGGATCCTATATGCTTGGCAAATAGCTGGTGAGGGAAGTTATATTTTGGGGCCTCTTTGTCATTTACCATTACTTATTCAAACTATAGTGGATTTAATTTCCCAGAAGAGTGCCTTGTTCCATGCACGGTCTGTGTAATATATATAATTCAAATTCCATCAACATTTAACGAAAGAGTATGATTTTTCTACTTAACATGCAAAAATTATTAAACCTTTTTAATATTTTTTTATAAAAATAATTTTTTAACGTAAAATTTATTACCCGAAATTATTAAAAAAATTGTTCGAAATGCTTTCCTTCCATTTCAATAACTTTTTTTATTCTTGGCCGGAATATGGGAGAACTTAGCAAGCGAATCTACAGGACTAGGATAAAAGATGTCGCTCATTTACGCGAGATCATCATTCAAAAATGGGAAGAGCTTCCACAGGAACGAGTAAATCGAGGCACAGGTGAATTCCGGCCAAGAATAAAAAAAGTTATTGAAATGGAAGGAAAGCATTTCGAACAATTTTTTAATAATTTCAGGTAAATTTTACGTTAAAAATTATTTTTATTAAAAAATATTAAAAAGGTTTAATAATTTTTGCATGTTAAGTAGAAAAATCATACTCTTTCGTTAAATGTTGATAGAATTTGAATATTCTCCTATACAAGCGTCGTTCTTTACGTTCATTATACTGCGTGTTTGCAGTTTAAATGTATATAATGTACGGCATGCGGTAGGTGCCCCCTTGGGGCATTGGTTTCTGCGCGTATGTAGAAGAATTACGGCATTTGATTGAGTGAGGCCCATGGTGTAATGGTTATCATATCTGACCGGCAATCGGAAGATCCCGGGTTCGATTCCCGGGTGGTTACCTCATTTTTTCATTTGTTTCGTTCTCTCTCATCTTGCGCGGTATATTCTCCTATACAAGCGTCGTTCTTTATGTTAATTATACTGCGTGTTTGCAGTTTATATATATATATATATATATATATATATATATATATATATATATATGAAGGAGGGCCAAAGGCGAGTGCCCGCAAAAATGGCCCTCCATAGAAGAAGGAAAGAGCCGAAATTAATGTCTCTGAGGTTCAATAATGCCTTTATATATATATATATATATATATATATATATATATATATATATATATATATATACACAGTGGTGTAGTGCTAAATAAAGAATTGAGGGAACGCATTTTGAAAGTGTTACTCAGATGCGGGGCGGACAATGGCGAGCGCGGCGAGCCCATACAGCTGGGGGTCCGGGGGCACTGTAAGCCCCCCGGGAAATCTTTTGAAATCTGACCAATTTCAGGGATATTTTGAGGTCATATGCACTGGATATTAGGATATATTCCAAGGTTGAAGATGCAGTATTTCCAGTGTCATTAGATATACGACATCCAGTACGATCAATAAAAATAGCTCTAACAACTGGAATGATTAACTAAAAAAAAGTTAACAACTGGTACGCCGTGGTGACTGTTTCACCAGATCTTTATAGGCTAGCATTAGTGTTGAAAAATAATCGAAACTTTACAAACCGGTTTTTAATCGATATGTTTTTGAAAACCGGTTTTAACCGGTTATGACCGAAAAGTATAGTAATTTTTAAAAGCCACAATTGAAAGGTACTGACTTTAACTCTTAACAAGCATAGCTTATCGCCTATTTTTTGGTCAAAAGAATGCAAAAATGCAGCATCATATGTATGCATATGAATAAGAAAATGACAACTTTGACATATTTTATTTTAGCCAAAATAATACATTATTCAAACAATTTAGATTTGAAATAATTTTTTAAAATAAAACATCTATACTTAGAAAGAAATAAACTTCTTTTTGTAAAAAAATTATAAAGAATGAAAATAAAATTTATCTCTACATATTTTGGAAAAAACATTGAAATAACATTTTTTAATAAAAAAAACTTTACCTAGAAAACAGAAAATTGACTCTTCGTGTAAGAAAAAATATATAAATTAATTTAGATTTTATCCCTATTTTGGAAATGACATCTTAAGAAACAAAGGGCATTAAGGGTCTTATACTGCGAATAGGGCTTTAGTCGACTGACTCTACACTACAGCCTACATGATGAGACAAACTGAAGATCGAGTTGCCAGATAGGCAAAAATTGTACTGAAGAGCAGTTGCCAGTTTGTCACAATTTAACTTAATAGGTAATGTATTCGAAGTTATTTTTTGTGCGCTGTAGCGCGTAGCTGCACGTTCGCGCAAGTTTGAGCCAAATAAAAATCAATCGATAAAACCGGTTTTTTCTTTCGGTTTTCGATTTTTAGGGGAATTTTACAAACCGGTTGAAAACCGGTTTTTACAAACCGGTTTTCAACACTAGCTAGCATTGCCTCAGTCGAAGCTAAAAGAAATGAAACAGTTAATGATTCTTTCTCATATTTCTTCTAGGGGTGGGAATTAAAATTTCATGACGTTAGAGATTTGTAAGTTCGGATTTATTTGAAATAGTGAGGGAACGCCGTTCCCACGCGTTCCCACAGCACTACACCACTATATATATATATATATATATATGTATATATATATATATATATATATATATATATATATATATATATATATATTATATATATATATAACTTTTGAAAAGATTGTGCAGTGTGCAAGGTTCATGTACAGTGGCCCTCATAAGTATTTGCACAGAGAAATATTTCAGTTATATTCGTCCTTATCTTTTTTACCATGCATGAAATAATTATGAAAAGTTTACCGTTCGTTTGCAAAAAATTAACAAATAAAAAAATGAATTTAACTCCAACATATAATGTATATGTATATAATGTATACATTGTATACATTATATAATGTATACGAAACGATTTCTACATCCAGGAGTGCTAAAGTAATACCCTCTCTCGAGTAATCTGTGACGTCCTGACTCTGCCCGAACCCGGGGAGAGGCGTATTACATAATGTATACAGTCCAACGCGGCAGGAGGCAACGGGGTGTCAGGAAATGATTGCCCCCCCCCCTGTAGAGCAAAAACTAGAAGAGATAGATAAAAACCGGCGAGACCACTTGAAAGAGCGTTAAAATCTGAATAAAAAACACTATATTCTATTCCTGTGATTTTAATTCTTACCATTTTTTCCTCACAGAAACCATGGCATCATCTATTTTGAACGATTCAGAGAAAAAGCGAGTTCTTGACCGCATTCGAGCTGTCACATTTCGTGAAGCAAAGGAAGCTGGTGCAACTTTCATAACTCGACACTGGGTGGCTGAGAGATTAAAAAGATCAGAAGACTTTGTCAAAAGGAATTGGAATAAGAATCCTGAAGATTGTTAAACAGAATTTCGAGGAGGAAGACCGGAGAAATTATCTCAAGAATCGAAAGACATTGTGCTTGCTGCATCACGGCGCCGAAAGAAGAGCTGCTCTGAGGTAGCGAAAGAGATACTTATCCGTCGTGGTAAGATAGTCAATCGGCAACTTGTGCATCAATTTCGAGTTCGCCAAGGCTTGAGTGCTTGGCATGAAATAGCTAAGCCACGGAAGAGTGATCTTAATATTGAAGATCGGCTATGGTTTTGTGATTATCTTGAGGAATGGACGGAAGACGATTTCCTTCACTTGGTTGTCAGCGATGAATTCTTCGTTTATGTCTCCAGAAAACCAAATTTTCAGAATGATCGGGTTTGGGCAACAACTCCTGATGAAGTCCAAGACGACCAGAAGTATCGAGAAATAGTAAAAAATCCAGCATGTGTGGGTGTTTTCATTATGTTCTCTATTCGGAAGCTCATCTGGGTTATCAAACCAAGAGGAACCAGTTGGGATGGGCCTTATTTTCGAAATGTAATTTTAGCCCAACATGTAATTCCGTTTTTGAAAGACCCCGAGTGTGTTTTGGATGTTGAACAGGCAACCTTTCTTCACGACAAAGCCCCCTGTATGAAAGCACTTGCGACTCAACAACTGCTTAAGGAAAATAACATTGATTTTTTCGGAAATAATGAATGGCCTGGCAATTCTCCCGATCTTAATGTCTGTGAACATGTCGGATCCATCATGAAGGATCGGGTGGAGTCCTTAATGCTGGAACAACCCATTCAGAATCGGTATTCAACAGAAATTATGACTGCAAAGATCAACGAAGTCCTTGAAGAAATGAGTCATGATACCGATCTCTTTGAGACACTTCTGAGATCATACCCCCGTCGATTAATGGCCGTCAGAGCTGCAAATGGGGGCAACACCCGATATTAAAACAAGAGTTTTTTATTCAAAATTAAACGCTCTTTCGCGTGGTTTTGTCTGTTTTTTCTATTCCTTTCAGTTTCTTCTGTACAGGGGGGGGCAATCATTTCCTGACACCCTTTATAATCAAAGAATTTGAGGAAAATACAAAAAAAAGTTAAAATGCAAAAGTTTTCGTACATTTATTTACATACTTATTTAATACTTTGTGTGTCCAACTTAGGCTTCAAGAATTTTAAATTTTTATCAATAGTTGCCTGTTTATTAATTAGAGACTGTTGGCAATTCTGGATTCTAGAATTTTCTCCGTGAATCTTTATGGAAGACAGATGACTGTATAAGCCGTTAATAAGCAGTGGGATCGTCGTGGCAAAGAGCTGTCTACAGATCTTAAGAGGTCTGTTATTACTGTACACAAGTCTGGAAAGAGTTATAGGAAGAAAGGAGGCAGGTGGTATTTGCCAAAGACTGTCTAACATCGATGTCCATTCTTGTGCTTTACGTCGTACATTGAGAACGAATGTTCTGCATGGAAGTGTTGCACGAAGAATACCTCTGCTATAAAACGCGCACAAAGAAGCTCGTTTAAAGTACGCCAAGGTTAATGAAAATGATGGATTTACATTCTGGAAGAAAGTTCTTTGGGCAGACGAGACCAAAATTAAAATATTCCGGAAGAACGAGCAACGGTATGTTTGACGAAGATCAAATATTACCTCAAAAACATCCTACCTATGGTTAAACATGATGGTGGTGGTGGTGGTAGTAGTTTATTTCTCTGAGGATGCTTTAGTGCTTCTGGTCCAGGAAAGCTTGTTGTCATCAATGGAATCTTGAATTCGAAGAAATACCAGGAAATTGTAGGAGAAAATGTATTGCCGTCAGTTCGAGAGTCGCGAATGAGTCGCAGTTAGGTACTGCAACAAGAGAATGATCCAAAACACATAAGTAAGACCACCAGGAAATAGCTTCATCAAAAGGATTTCAAACTCCTCGAGTTGCACAAATCCCAGACCTCAATTTAATCGAGAATTTATGGTTTGATTTGAAAAAAGCTGTCCGCGAGAGAATCCATTCGAATCTGAATAAATTGCAACAATTTTCTTTAGAAGAATGGCCTAAAATGTCGACTGTGAGATGTGGAAACCTTGTAGAAAAATACCCAAAACGAATCATTGAAGTCATTCAAGCAAAAGGTGGACACACAAAGTATTAAATAATTTTGTAAATAAATGTACGAAAACATTTGCATTTTACCTTTTTTTATTTTCCTCAAATTCTTTGATATTTGAAATTAAAGTGATTTTTTTATTTGTTAAATTATTCCAAACAAAGGGTAAACTTTTCATAACTATCCTATGCATGGTACTTTCGACACTTTCTCATTCCTTTTCTGTCCAACTCGCTAACCCGGCAGGGGTCCCCAACCCTGTGTCCGCGAGCACCATGGTGCCCGCCGACCCTTTTGCGTGTGCCCGCCACTGACTGACTACGATTGATAAATTTTTATTTAAATTTTTAATAAAATGTTAAGTATGTTACATATTTTAAATATTTAGTTACTAAATATTTAGAATATGTAACATACTCAACATTTTATTAAATTTTAGTAGTTAATTACAGAAACAGATGCTCATTTATTTGAAAATAATTATTTCTTTATAAATAAATTAAGTTATCGTTTTGATAATTTTTCTAAGATTCTTAGTCAGCACATCCTTGTTCATCGTACTGCCTTGAATTTGTCTTGAAAAAGTAAATGGTACCCGCGGCACTACCGGTAGTCTTGACTGTGCTCTTCGGCACAAAAAGGTTGGGGACCCCTGCGAGTCTAACGCAACGGTTAATCGGTATTTTCAGTCTTTCATCTACTCAACCGGTCAACTCAGGAACAATCTTCCTCAGTCCATCTTTCCCCCTGTCTTTGACCTCCAATCTTTCAAACGTCGAGTGTCTAGGCACCTTCAAAACCCTGGACCTTGATTTTGGTTGTCTTCTATGGGGGGGGGGAGCGCTTTTCTAGGCATTCGCCCTTGGCTCCTTCCTACATAAAACTTTTGGTTGATTGGGTGGTTCTTATACATATAAGAAACCAAAATTTGGGGGTCCCACCACCGCGTTTTTTTCCTATTAATATAAAACGTGTACCAAAGAAGTTTTATTAAGATCAACTAATATTTAAGGGGACCTCATAAGCAACCATCCCTACTAGGCCAAATTTACTATGCATTCAGTTCTAAAATGTTTAGTTCAATTCATTTTTTAATTAATCAGCAGTCAATGTCTATTTTAGCTTATGCTCTTCTTTAACTGCTGTTATTTGCCCTTATAGTGGAACGCTAATAAAAAATTCGTGTATTTATGTTTCAATAATTAACTAAATTTGAGTCCTTGTGCGGCACCAATAACAATATTTATAATTACTTGAGATTTTGCACATTTTGTTTTTTTGTCAAATGGAATATATTGAGGGGGTGAGACGGTGAAATTTGCAATTTCGAAAAATAAGGGCCACCCTAATATATATATATATATATATATATATTATATATATATATATATTTTATTCATTGATGCATTCATAGCTTAAGTGGAAGTATGAAGAGTTAAAAATCCTTTCACATAGAGCATCATTCCACCCATACGCCCATTTCAAGGTACAAGCAGCTCGCAGCAGCATTGCCAAGTAAATAGGGAGTCAAAGTACTAACGAAGCTTCCATACGTGGTTCATCACCGCTGAAAGCAACAATGCTCTGTGTTAGTTTAGTCAAAACAACATCCATATCCGTATTAAGTTTAGTGCAATTATCTTTAGTTTTTATTGTAGTCACCCCCAGTTATTATCAGTCCTGGTACATGATTCTTCATGACCAAGATACACCGCAAGTTTGTGTTTCCTCCCAAAGGCAGCACAGCACGCCTCTATCAATCAGCGTCATACTCGTATTACCTCAGTCTCGCTCTACACAAACTGAACCCAAAACCACAAGTATCCGCCATCGCAACCGTCCGCATATAGCCTGTATTTAGTTTAAAATAATATTTTTATATATATATCTTGTAGACTCAACACGGAAAATTTTGTATATGTAAACTCAAACTAAATAGAATTTAAAGAAGACTTCGTCTCAATGTGGGTGGGATAACCTTCCAAAAAGTCAAACCCAGAATAAAATTCGAAAAACCTCCAATACCTTACCTTTTTTCATTATTTTGTATTTATTATTTCAATATTTCTCCATTATACCTCTTTATAATCCAGTTTAGTTTTCCCATCCGTATTACTGCAAGTTATCATTGAGTTTTTTCCCCACAACTATTCGTGTTATTATCATTACCATGATTATTATTTTTATTATCTTTATTATTATTGTTATTATCATCATTGTTATTATTGCCCTTATTAATCTTTAATTTACAAACTGCCCTCTTTCGGTTTCTATCCTTCTATCTGTGCCTTCATCTCTGAGTTCCTTTCTGGTCGATCTATAGCTGCGGTTGTAGAGGGCCACTGTTCTTCTAAAGCTATTAACAGTGGTGTTCCTCAGGGTTCTGTCCTGTCAACCACTTTTTTCCTTTTATTTATCAATGACCTATTTAGTCGCACTTCTTGTCCTATTCACTCCTATGCCGATGACTCCACTCTTCACTTCTCCACCCTCTTCGCAGAGCGTCCCCCTCAATAGACACTCCATGATTCGCGTAGGACGGCTATGGTACATCTGATCTCTGATCTTTCTGCCATCTCTGATTAGGGCAGGGAAAACCTTGTGGCTTTCATTGGCTTAAAAACTCAGTTCCTCCATCTGTCTACTCGTCACAATCTTCCACACAATCTTCAACTATTAATACACAACTCAATTCTTCCTCTTCTCTAAACATTCTTGGCCTTTCCTTTTCTCGTGATCTTACCACATATACTGTCTTTCCAAAACAGCTTCTAAGAGGTTAGGTGTGCTGTACCACCTCCGCGGTTTCTTCACCCCCACTCAGTTGCTGTTTCTGTACAGGGGTCTTGTCCACTCCCGTAATGAGTACACTTCTCATGTATGGGATGGCTCAACCCACACAGCTCTACTTGACCGGATGGAATCAAAGGCTTTTCGTCTCATCAATTTCCCGCCTCTTACTCACTCTCTTCAATCCCTCTCTTTGCCGCAATGTTACCTCACTCTCTTTTTACTATCACTATTATAACGGACACTGCTCTTCTGAACTCTCTAACTGCATGCCTCCTCCTTTAAGGAGAGCACGCAGCACCAGACCTTCGACACATTTTCATTCCTTTTCTCTCCAACTCTCTAACGCAAGGGTTAATCGGTATTTTCAATCTTTTAACTGTTCAACCGGTGAACTCTGGAACAATCTTCCTCAATCCATCTTTCCCCTGTCTGTGACCTCAAATCTTTCAAACGCAGAGTGTCCAGTCATCTCGAAACCCCTGGACCTTCATTTTGGCTCTCTTCTTCTTCTATGGGGTGGAGAGGCGCTTTTGTGGGCATTCGCCCTTGGCACCTCCTTCCTGCATAAAAAAGTAATTATTCTTGTTGTAACGGCGAACTTGTATCCGCAAACCTTATATCAAAATGTAAATAAAAGTGGTAGAAAGGAAGAGTGAAGTGATTTTGAAATCAATTTAATGTTACGTGAAAATTAAATTTCTTTTTTTCAAACTTAAGATTCAAATTTACCAGAAAGTTATTGTAGAAAGAGTATAAATCAAGCTCGCGTTTTCAGAAAACGAACTGTTGTTTAACACCTCTGGAAGTGAATGACTACCCGAGAATATATAGCTTAACAAGGTTGTTTTTCATTACATTCAACTTGTAAAATTTTTGTTTTGTTTATCCTTTCATTTCTCCTGAGGAAAATCTACGAGAGATTTTAAATATAAATTTAAATTTTTCTTTGATAAAGGCGGAGCATAATTATAACGAAATTGGGATTAGAGACAATAGAAGGACAGTAATTTTTGTACGAATGATGTCATGAAATGAAAAAGTTATTGATGTCCTTTTGGACAATAAAGGGAGGAGTCCTTCATAATCTTAAGGTGTAACTTAGTTATAAGGCCAGTTGTAGTTCTGCCCTCTAAAGGTGAAGTGGCTTTAAAATCTTTGAACCCTGTGGCACGATTGGAAAATTGCTAAGCTGATTTAAAACTGTTTAACGTTACTCGAAAATTTATACTTCATTGTTCACTATCCCATACTGTTTTGCATACAACTTAATGTTAGTTGTAGTTCAGCCCTCAAAAGGTAAAGTGCGAAAAAGCTTTGAAATCTGTGGCGCGGTTTGGGTTTGTAAGCCGATTGTAAAGTTATTTCTGTTCGAAAAAATTTTAATCTTCTTGTTTCACGCGAACTTGGTTGCAAGAGCTTAATAATAGTCGGCAGAAAAGAACTTTGTGAAAATTTATTGGAATTTAACTATTGTAATTATACATGTAGACTTCTTTTGAATTTATATCCTATTTTGAGTGAAGCCAAATAAACTTTATACGAGGCAGTGTGTTGTTTCTATGCTACCATGCAATAGGCCTCTCTTGTAAGCTGAGGGTAAATTAACATTGAAAGTTCGAAATTGAAAGTAGGCTTCAAGTAAGCCGAGAAAACTGCGTGTATAAAACTGAAAGGCCTTCCGAGTGGATAGCCAGGGCCAGCTTGAACAAATGAACACGCGTGTGCAATTAGTGTAATCCAAAGGAGTTGTTTCTTTTTATTATTCTCACTCAAGTTCGATTTTAAACTTTTGATTTTAATTTTCTTTCGACTACTGTAATTTAATATATATATATATATATATATATATATATATATATATATATATATATATATATATAACGTAAAGAACGACGCTTTGTATAGGAGAATATTCCGCGCAAGATGAGAGCGAAAGAACGAAACAAATGAAAAAATGAGGTAACCACCCGGGAATCGAACCCGGGATCTTCCGATTGCTGGTCAGATATGATAACCATTGCACCACGGGCCTCACTCAAACAAATGTCGTAATTCCTCTACATACGCGCAGAAACCAATGCCCCCAAAGGGGCACCTCCCGCATGCCGTAACATTATATACATTATAACTGCAAACACGCAGTATAATTAACGTAAAGAACGACGCTTTGTATAGGAGAATATTCCGCGCAAGATGAGAGCGAAAGAACGAAACAAATGAAAAAAATGAGGTAACCACCCGGGAATCGAACCCAGGATCTTCCGATTGCCGGTCAGATATGATAACCATTACACCACGGGCCTCACTCAAACAAATGTCGTAATTCCTCTACATACGCGCAGAAACTAATGCCCCAAAGGGGCACCTCCCGCATGCCGTAATATTATATACATTATAACTGCAAACACGCAGTATAATTACCGTAAAGAACGACGCTTTGTATAGGAGAATATTCCGCGCAAGATGAGAGTGAAAGAACGAAACATGAAAAAATGAGGTAACCACCCGGGAATCGAACCCTGGATCTTCCGATTGCCGGTCAGATATGATAACCATTACACCACGGGCCTCACCTAAACAAATGTCGTAATTCCTCTACATACGCGCAGAAACCAATGCCCCCAAAGGGGCACCTCCCGCATGCCATAACATTATATACATTATAACTGCAAACACGCAGTATAATTAACGTAAAGAACGACGCTTTGTATAGGAGAATATTCCGCGCAAGATGAGAGCGAAAGAACGAAACAAATGAAAAAATGAGGTAACAACCCGGGATCTTCCGATTGCCGGTCAGATATGATGACCATTACACCACGGGCCTCACTCAAACAAATGTCGTAATTCCTCTACATACGCGCAGAAACCAATGCCCCCAAAGGGGCACCTCCCGCATGCCGTAACATTATATACATTATAACTGCAAACACGCAGTATAATTAACGTAAAGAACGACGCTTTGTATAGGAGAATATTCCGCGCAAGATGAGAGCGAAAGAACGAAACAAATGAAAAAATGAGGTAACCACCCGGGAATCGAACCCGGGATCTTCCGATTGCCGGTCAGATATGATGACCATTACACCGCGGGCCTCACTCAAACAAATGTCGTAATTCCTCTACATACGCGCAGAAACCAATGCCCCCAAAGGGGCACCTCCCGCATGCCGTAACATTATATACAGTATAACTGCAAACACGCAGTATAATTAACGTAAAGAACGACGCTTTGTATAGGAGAATATTCCGCGCAAGATGAGAGCGAAAGAACGAAACAAATGAAAAAATGAGGTAACCACCCGGGAATCGAACCGGGATCTTCCGATTGCCGGAATATTCTCCTCTACAAAGCGTCGTTCTTTACGTTAATTATACTGCGTGTTTGCAGTTATAATGTATATAATGTTACGGCATGCGGGAGGTGCCCTTTGGGGGCATTGGTTTCTGCGCGTATGTAGAGGAATTACATTTGTTTGAGTGAGGCCCGTGGTGTAATGGTTATCATATCTGACCGGCAATCGGAAGATCCCGGTTCGATTCCCGGGTGGTTACCTCATTTTTTTCATTTGTTTCGTTCTTTCGCTCTCATCTTGCGCGGAATATTCTCCTATACAAAGCGTCGTTCTTTACGTTAATTATACTGCGTGTTTGCAGTTATAATGTATATATATATATATATATAATATATATATATATATATATATATATGGGAATCAACTCAGAATGGTCCCCTGAGTTTTTTATGATACACACAGACAGTGCATGGAACAAGGAACTCTTCTGGGATAATTAAATCCACTATAGTCCGAATAAGTAATGGTAAATGACAAATACCATAGTTTTTCTTTTTCTTGATGCTAGCCCGACGTGGGCGACGGGTTACTCGCAAAGAGGTCCCATAAATAGAGCTTCCCTCACCAGCTATCTGCAAAACAGACAGGATCCAGCTTTAGATCCATGTCCCAAAGCTGGATCCTGTCTGTTTTGCAGATAGCTGGTGAGGGAAGCTATATTTATGGGACCTCTTTGCGAGTAACCCGTTGCCCACGTCGGGCTAGCATCATGAAAAAGAAAAACTATGGTATTTGTCATTTACCATTACTTATTCGGACTATAGTGGATTTAATTATCCCAGAAGAGTTCCTTGTTCCATGCACTGTCTGTGTGTATCATATATATACAGTGTATATATATATACACAGGGTGTTTCATAACATGTGGGACGCACTTTCAGGATGGATTCAGGACCTGAAAACAATGAAAAAAGTTTATATAAACATATGCCCGAAATTCGAGCTAAGCTACCGTATTTCCCGGCGAATAACGCGCACCGGCGCATAACGCGCACCCTAATTTTGAAGAGAAAATTTAGGAAAATAAAAATTTAGGAAAAAATATACCTCCTACCTCACTTCACATGTACAATTTTAACGAGTTAATTTTAACATGTACATGATTTTTGGAGTATTTTGGGGGAAAAAAGTGCGCGTTATACGCCGGGAAATATGGTATATTAAAATCAAAGAAAATTGGAAGATCTGAAGATCTTCGTCAGTATGCAAATTCTAAATCAACAATTTCTTTTTGGATCCTTCCCTTCCCTTCTCCATCCAAAATGAACCCTCAGTCGCCATTCTTTCTTTTTCCCTTTATGACAATTTTCACTTGTGCCTTTATTTTTACTTTATTTTAATGTGTTTACATACGTATCGTCGTGATATTGATCCTGTAAAAACATTGAATTGCTTATTTCTCTTTGATAGCGAACGCAAAATTGGTCAGGTCAACAGAAGGTAACGTTTGTATAATAGATTGTTTGATTATTTATACACAAAACAAAGGCAAACAAAGAGAAATAAAAACTTTATTTTTAGTTAATTCTAAATTAACATTTTATATATTTTATTAAACTGTTCTTCGAAACAAAATATATTAATGAAATATTTAATAAAACAGAAACAAATATATATATAAAAGAATAATAAATCAATAAGGTTAAACTGAATCAGAAAATTTCAAAACAACTTCTAGATTCTGTATAGGTAAATATATTTCTTTAAAATCGGTTAAATACAGCAAATAAAATACTGTAGAGCGCAATCTGTGTAGAAATTGCCTATAAAAAATGTAAGACAAGTTAAATTACTTCTTTTATGCGTCTTAAAACGAAAGTTCGAAGATACCATTCAAACCAAGATTTAAAATTTATGAAATGCAATAAAATAAAGGCAGTTATTTTTCTTGCGTAAAACAGTTTTTGTGGAATGGTAAAAAAAAAAAAAAAATTATATATATATATATATATATATATATATATATATATATACAGGGTCTGTCAAAAAAAACTAAGCCAATTTGAAATCTTTATAAAATGCACAATTTGATAGAATTTCAAATATTTTTTGACACTAAATAAATAAAAGGCTCATAAATAATCTGTGATAATTTTATAACTTTATTTTAAATATTTTAGGAGTTATGCGGTTATTTCTACAGATTGCGAAAATTTCAGTTTTTCTCATGTTATATCTTCTTTTTTCTCTTTTTCAGAATTTGTTTAGATTTAAAATTTTTCGTGAATACCTCTAAATATGCCATTCTCACATAAGGTAAAATAATTATAAAGCATTATAGAGTTGAAAAAGGTTATAGTGCAAGGAAATTACTTTCTGAATTCGATTATAAAGGATGGACTACATCAGGTTTAGATTACTTATTGAGAACTATCGATGAAACAGGAAGCATTGAAAGGAAGGTTGGTAGTGGGCGACCAAAATCAGTTAGAGTAGATGAAAATATTCAGAAAGTGGAGGAACGTATCCTTAGTCAAGAGGATCGACCTGGTAGCCACATGACACCTGCTCAAATATCAAAAGAACGAGAAATATCAGAATCAAGCGTAAGAAGGATTATTAAATCTGATCTGCAATTTAAACCATTTAAAAGAGTGCATGGACAAAGATTGTCAGAAGTAAACTGTCAGAAAAGAGTTGAGAAATCCAAACGTATTTTACATATAATAACTGAAGATAAACTTTCCAAGACATTTTTTACGGATGAAAAACGTTTTACGGTAGAGCCACCAAGAAACTCACAGAATGACCGGGTTTATTCTGATGTTGCGAAGAAAATGAAATCCAAGATGAAAGATTGTACGCAACAAGGAGTCACTTTTCTTCTAGCGTCATGGTTTCTGTTGGAGTGTCCAAGTTGGGAAAAACTTCAATATTTTTTGTTGAGCCAAGAGTGAAAATTAATGCTCAATATTATTCAAATACCCTGCTTGAGAAAATGCTTCCAGAAATGAGAAACTTGGCTAGTCAAGGTTACTTTATTTTTCAACAAGATGGTGCAACATCACATACTGCCAAAACAACCATCGAATATTTGAAAAAGAATGTGCCTGAATTTCTGGAACCGAATAATTGGCCACCTAACAGCCCTGACCTAAACCCTGTAGACTACGGAATATGGGAAAACTTGGCAGAGAGAGTGTATAGGAACAGAATAAGGGATGTCAATCATTTGCGTGAGTTGATTATCGCAAAATGGGCAGAGCTCCCCCCAAGAGCAAATAAATCGAGCAATAGATGAATTCAGACTAGGATTAAAAAAAAGTGATAGAAATGCGAGGGAATCATATTGAACAGTTCTTTTAATTTTATTAAACTAAAAATTATCTACAGTATATTGTAAAAATTTTTTTTTTCATGTTAAGTAGGAGAATCTCACTTTTTAGTTAATTATTAATAAAATTAACAATTCTGAAGATATCGTCATAAATATTTAAAGGATAATAGGTGATTACCTATACTTTATTGTGTAAAAAATTCAACTTAATTAGATAAATGGTTTTGTTTTAATAAAGGTTTGAATTTGGCTTAGTTTTTTTTGACAGACCCTGTATATAGTGGAGCTCAAAAGTCTGCGTCCACCTTATAATCACCCAATTTATTGTAAATTGTACAAATATATATGCTAATTACAACAAAATTTTATTTTTTATTGTTACATTATTTGCTTCTAAATGTAATTATTACAAATTAGTAAAGAAATTAACAATTTAATGTCATAATCTTATTAATAATCGATATGACCTCCTTTTGCTTTAATGACAACTTCCACTCTGTGAGGCACAGATTCGACAAGTTTGTGGATAACATCTTGTGCTATGCCGTTCCAGCATTCTTCTACATCCTCCCAGAGAGAATCAAGAGAAGTTATAGTCGTTTTAGCTTTCAGACTTTTCAAATGGTCCCAAAATGCTCTATTGGATTGAGATCAGGACTGTGTGGAGAAAACTTCATAATTTGTAGAACACCTTCATCTTTTTTCTTGTTGAGATAGTTCATGCAGAGGTTAGAAGTGTGCTTTGGGTTGTTATCCTGCTCGAAAATGAATCCTTGACCACAAATATGGAGTGGTACTTCTCTTTTGTGAGAATGTAAGTGATTCTGTGAAAATCTCCAACTCCACAGAATAACTGAAACAACCCCAAACTTGAATGTTGCCTCCACCATGTTGTACTTAATGTTTTATGCAGGGATCTATCAGTTTTTCGTTGGTTCTACGTCTAACATAAGCTCTTCTATGAGACCCAGAAAGTTCCACGTTTGATTCATCAGTAGAAAGAACTTTTTCCCAGTCGTCTACAGTAAAATTTTGATATTCTCTTGCCCACTCCAATCTTTTAGCCTTATTTTGTTTCCTCAGTAGTGGTTTGGACACAGCAACTCTGCCATGGAGACCAGCTTTTATGAGTCTTCTTTTTATAGTACTTGTACTTATTGGAGAGTTCATTCAACTGTGCCTGAATCTGTGTAGCTGTGGCTTTTTTGTCACGCAGTGCTGTAACGTTGATGTAATGATTCTCAGAATCGGTAGTCACTTTAGGTCTGCCAGATCTTGTCTTTGAAGAGCATGAGCCAGATTCTTTATATCTGCTTATAGTTTTTTGGACGGCCCCTTTTGAAACGTTAATTTTTGCAGAGATCTGGCGTTGGGACATTCCCCCTCTTGACGGCAATTACACATGTAACAAAATTTTGGAAAATTTGTGTTTATCTTATTTTTTTGGTGTTTCTTTGTGTTTTTGGGTGAAAACTCTATTTTTTTCTGAAAACCATAATCTATTTTTTGTACCTAGTGGCTTATCAGAGAGCAAAATCACAATGAAGAAAAGGAAACGAAAATAAATATATTTCATATTTAAAGATATATAATGTATAATGCGTATATAATGTATATATATATATAGGGTGAACCAAATGTAGGTGGACAGTAAATGATAACGTTTATTTTGAGAATACATATTTAATTTTTTTGTATACTATAATACAAAATAAAATTTAAATAAATTTAGTTATAATATTTAATATAATAAAACACAAACACCATAGTTATAATGAACACCATAGTTATAATATAATATAACACAAACCGTATTCAACCTACTGTCCACCTACTTTTGGTTCACCGTGTATATATATATCTATATATATATATATATATATATATATATATATATATATATAATATGCACACAAATATGCTCACAAATCTAAACGGATAATGCTTAAAAATGTACATTTGAGCGACTTTTTTTCTTGTGGTCCCGTAGATTATCTCTTATTAAACACCAGATCTACTCGCCCATCATAGCTTCGTCCCATTTTCCCTGATATCTCCTCCATGGTTTTGATATAAGTTACACATGTAGTAGAGTAAGTAGACTATATGAAATACCATTTCTTGTAAAAGAAAATACCTTAATATAGCGGACATACTTTCTTAGAGTTGTATTATTTTCTAGAAATTGTCTAAAACTGAGGTGGACTCAGACTTTTGAACGCCACTGTATATATATATATATATATATATATATATATATATTATATATATATATATAAAGTGGCCCAAAATTCAGGAATATGGATTATGCATTTTCAGTATATATATATATATATTATATTATATATATATATATATATATTAGGGTGGGGTGAAACGCAATTCTTTGTGGAATATTTATTTGCTTCACCTATAATTTGCTGTATTGGGTTCTATAGATGACAAAGTGATATAAAAGAAAAATCAATTCTGCCCTACTAGCGCATTTTTGAGAAAAACAAAATGGCCGCTAGTCAAACATATAAATGCTTATAACTTGAAAAATATGCATCCAATTAAAATACACTATAGGATAAAAATGATTCAAAATAAAAGAATACATTAGAAAGTGCCCTCTTATAAATTATTTTCTCAATTTTAAATTTTATCAAAATTTACCTCGGTAAATATCACAAACAAATCATTTTTTTCCAAATAAATGAAAAATTCTTTGATGACCGAAGTATATTACTTTGATAACAGTTAATAACCTTATATAATTTTGAATATTCAAACTATAATCTACAACAACACTAATCAACGAGAGAAATTATTGACATTTTATTACCACAATTGCAGAAACATATAATCAATACACTTCCAAAAAGATCCCTTTTCAAAAATCATGAAGTGTTTGCTTTTATGAAATTTTGGTGAATTATTTCAGTCTCTAATTAAAAGCTAATTGTCAAAAAGTGAAGTAATTTCTTTCTTGGTTCCCATACATGGCAGCAGTGAACGAGACCTAATTCTTGCTCTTATAAATCCATTACGGGATTCTTGGGAATATACAGATGAGGCCGCATCGGTGACAAGTTTTATTGCCCTCTCGACACTTTGTGAATGAAGTGGATAATTGTGTAGGCATAGTTTTTTTACCCTAAGTGCATTGAGTTCAATATTTGTGAGCGCCATAGTGAGGGGAGGTTCAGTCAGCATTTCTTTGACCAGTAAATAATATCATCCCATGCGTTTGCGTTGAAATTTATCTCAGGAACCTTAAATTTTCTGATTTTGGACATTTTCCGTCTTTGTTCTAATGTTCATGATGAAATTAACTGCTGTTTCGTTTTTGTTCTGATGTATCTGATAACATCGCTATCAGAACAATTTCGCAATGAGCAAAATATGCGTTTCTAGCAATGTAAGGCTTCACTACATTCTGAACATCCTTTGGAAGAAGATGAAATCTTTTAATTGCTCCAAATATGTGATGTGGTCCATTCCATATATATGGTCTACTCTTCATATCGAACCAGCTTGGTCCATAATTTGTAACAATGAAGAAAATTATTAAATAAAGAGCCAATGAAGGAGTTTTCTCTGCAATGTATAGGCGGTAGACACGATTTGCTAATGTCAGCCTATCGAGAATGGTTCAGTGGTCCGGGTTTTGTATTTTCCAAATCTTTTGGGACATTCCCACTTCTTATAGCCACAATAATTTTGTACAAATACTGTTGATCTTGGCTAAGATCATCGATAACCTCTTCTGATATGTGTGTTAAATCACTGCCTTCTCTAATTGGTTTAAAATTGACTGCAGGCATTTTTTCACATTCTTTCAGTGCTACTCCGATTTTTCCTGTGAAACATGTTGGACTTTTTGTTTTACCATCAAAATGTTAAATAAGTGTCGAAGGGGAAGTTCATTGTACGCAGCATACAAATGCTCCATTGTAACGGTTTCTTTAGTTTTTCTTTTATGAGGTGGATGATCCCACTCTTGGCACCTGTGTTGGTATTTGTAATGTCACAGCCTATGAGACGAATGCTTTCATTAATAGCTGACTCTTGAAAGAAGGAGAACAAACTATCAGCTATATCTTGAGCTTTACCAGAAGAAGGAACTACATGGGTTAAATATTCATTTCCTAGCTCAGACACCAGAACATAGTGTTACTCTGAAAAGGAGTCTCCGTGCCATTTGTTTCCTTTCTTCACCTTCAACAAAGTCTTGTCCTTTCTTCCGTCAAAAAATATAGCAGATATGACAGCAGGATTAGCTTTACTCTCCATCACCAAACTTTTTCTCATTTTCTCTCTTTCCCGTCGGATTTTGTTCTTGTCAATCAAAAGCGTACGATCTTCTTTAGTGATTGCTCCATAATCAACTAAAGCAGCTGCTGCTCGATCTGAAATTCCAAATCTATCGGCTTCCATCGCTACAGTAGGCAATGGAAGTCTCATTTGACCTTGTATGGCAACTGACTCATAGTCTCATTCACTCTGATGTGGGTCTAATTCATATTGTGTGGAAGTACTCTCTACATCTGAAAAAAACACTATTTCGGTTAAAATATGAGAGTCCTTCATTTCTCTTCTTCTGTCCACAATTTCATAGACTGCATTTTTTTAATTCTTTTTGTCATGACTTTATCAACGCTCCCTATTTTCATTGTACGCGTCGATCGCTGATCCTGTAAAAACAGCTCTTCTTTTGGTACCTTCAGTTCTCTTCGACAGGTGCATCTCATGTGAACATCTTTGCAGCTCTCAGGACAGCTAAAGTTTTGATGGAAGATAAAAAGGCATTTACAGGCATTGATATCGAATAATTCTTCCAAGGTGTCATTCAAATTTTCTCTCATTTTGACACTACTTTTTGATCTACTAAGATCGTCTGCTTTGCCGATGAACCTCTTTAATTTGATATAAACTGATTTGTCAGCTATTGCAGGAATTGAAGCTTTTCTCCAAATACGGAGTATATCTTCAGTAATTTTGTTGAAAATATCAGAGTATGTGAAGTCACTGAAGTGGCTTCTTTTAAAAGAACATGAGATTCGCCCACCTGTTTATTTGTTGGCAATGTTGTAAGAGGAAGCTCTTGTGCGGTTCCAAATATAAAATGTGGTTTTGATTGACTCCTTGTAGCTTTAATGTTTGAAGCAGAAGCCATATTTGTTACTAATTATCAGAAATTACCAATTCCAAATCGAACAAAAACCTGAAAAATAAAAATATTTTCATTAAACATCTGAAACATTTACATGAGGTAGAAAATGTGAAATAAACAATTTTTGCTTCAGCAACGTTTTTTGTAAAAAGAATATTTTTCGAGTTATGAAGCGTATAATGACTGGCTGGCGGCCATTTTTGGGGGGGGGGGAATGAGGTACTCAGGAAGAATTGAAAATTTTTAATTCTCATATTCTTTTTTATCACCCTTCAATCCACCTTATTACCAGTGAAGCAATAGTTGAAAATTTTTCAGCCCACCCTATATATATATATATATATATATATTCCAACTTAAGTTATATTATTATTATTATTATTATTATGGACCTTTTCCAGTTTGTGTACCGTTTTTCATATAATTTATTTTTTAGAATATTTTTGTTAAAACACGAAAATATCACGACTTAACCTAACCAATTATCAAGGGCGTACAGTTGATCTATTATTAATTATAACATTGTTTGTTTCTGGAATAGTATTTACTATTTACTAATAGATCAACTGTACGCTCTTGATAATTGGTTAGGTTAAGTCGTGATATTTTCGTTAGTTTTAACAAAAATATTCTCAAAAACAAATTATACGAAAAACGGTACACAAACTGGAAAGGTCCATTATTATTATATCTTTCGTCTCTTAAGCGAAAAGACAAAAGTTAATTAGGTTTCTCTGTATTTTCTATTAGAGGTGAATTAAACAACTTTGGAGCAAGTGTAGTTTACGTCCGCCTGTGGTGCCTGTGTAGTTTACGTTCTCCTACATTATCCTAGTGTAGTTTGCGTTTCCCAACTTTGTCCGCGTATACCTAATCAAATAAAACGTTAAAATTAACGAAAATATTACGACTTAACCTAACCAATCGTCAGTTTATACCTTTTAACCTTTCAAAAGTTCCGTGCGATGATTCATTTCACGAATATATATATATATATATATATATATTATATATTATAATTGACGATTGGTTAGGTTAAGTCGTAATATTTTTGTTAGTTTTAACGTTTTATTTGATGGATTCATTTAAAAAATGTCTCCGAAAGATCCTAGTGTAGTTTACGTTCCCCAACTTTGACCTAGTATAGTTTGTGTACCCTTTTGCGTCAGGGGGACGTAAATTACACTTGCTCCACAACTTATAAAAAATAATCTATTACGTCAATGAGTTTAACACCAAACAAAAATACAATGGAAAATGAAAATTTGATATCAATAAAATTTGTGGATCACCTGAAGATCAGGGCCCCCAGCCTTCTCTAGTTAACCTTATAAGGCTAACTAACGAAAATATCACGACCTAACCTAACCAATCGTTAGGTCAACTGTACGCCCTTGACGATTGATTAGATTGGGTCGTGATATTTTCGTTAGTTAGCCTTATAAAGCTAACTAAAGAAGGCTGGGGGCCGCAGCAAGACGTCTGTGTGCGGAAAGGTTTCCGAATCGCCGTCTGCCAGATAAGAAGACCTTTCAGAGAATAGACGAGCGTCTTGGTGATACAGGATCATTCAGTAAACGAGTTTCAGATGGTGGTAGACCAATCAGCACCAGAACTGTTGAGTTGGAGGAGCGGGTCCTGAATCGCGTGGAGGAACATCCTGGTGTCAGCGCCCGAAGGATAGGAGCAGCAGAGGATGTAAGATACACAACTGTGTGGAGAATTTTACGGGAACAGCAGCTTTATCCATATCACATTCAGAGAGTACAAGGCCTTACTGAAGCTGATTTCCCACCACGACAGGCTTTTTGTACTTGGTTCCTTCAACAGTGTGCTCGCGATCCTCTTTTTCTACCCTTCGTGTTGTTTTCTGATGAGGCTGCCTTCACAAGAAATGGCGTGATCAATTTTCACAACACTCATTACTGGACCGAAGAGAATCCGCTTGCCATCATCCAGTCAAAGCACCATCAACAATTTAGTATCAATGTATGGGCAGGACTTATTGCCGACAACTTAATCGGTCCTTTTGTTTTGCCTGGAAGATTAACAGGAGAATCCTATTCCAATTTTTTAAGGAATGATTTAAGCGATTTACTAGATGAAGTTCCTCTTCGTGTCCGACGTCGTATGTATCATAGTTTATGCATGACGGCACTCCGCCTCATTTTAGTCGAGTAGCCAGAGACTATTTGGATGACCGTGGATGATAAATGGATAGGCCGTGGAGGACCCATTGCGTGGCCTGCTCGCTCCCCGACCTGAATCCACTCGATTTTTACCTGTGGGGGTCATCTGAAATCCGTCGTTTACGTGACACCCATTGACATCGTTGAAATGCTTCGCCAACGTGTAGTACAAGGATGCCAGAAAATCCGAGCAATACCTGGAATGTTTGAATGCGTCAGGCAGTCTATGACGAGGCATGTACAGGCGTATATTCAAGCGCAAGGTGGTCATTTTGAGCACTTCTTTTAAAGGTAAGGCGGATACTTGCTGGAACACATAACGGGTTGTAACTCAGAAACAAAGCGATTTCGGGCATATGTTTATATAAACTTTTTTCATTGTTTTCAGGTCCTGAATCCATTCTGAAAGTGCGTCCCATATGTTATGAAACACCCTGTATATGTTACCGGCAATTACTTCAGACATTTTATTAAATGCCAACAAATTTTAGCCATTATATTTAATGACTACTAATTTTAGGCATTTTATTAAATGACTAAAATTGATAGGTATTTAATTTAATGCCTGAAAAAACGAAGTAAATTTAAGAAATCGGCTGATGCTGTTCATTACTTTAGTGTACAAAATGAAGAATTTAAAATTAGTTTATAAATACAATAAACTTATTTCCTAGGTTCTATTTGTTTTTGCAATTCAGGTTGGGATGACATCTGCTATTACATAGTTGGCCAGATTTCTTACAAAGGCATCAGTTTGAACAACAACGTGTCTTAAGATCTGAGGCAAAGTTGCATTTTGAAAACCCTTGACCCGAGCAGAACGACTGCATTCTCACAGTTTGTCTGAGGAATAATTCTTCATCCAAGTTTACTGTGTTGAATGAGAGAAAAGAATTATCACAAAATTCAAACTGTAAACGCAAACCACTAAACCACTAAGGATTCCATCATTCATAGCTTGTTTGAAATCGCTTTCGGATCTATTAATCACAAGAGCCACAATATTTCGTGTATCTTGTTTTCCTGACTACATGGGGGATCGGTAGCAGTATATTGGTTGCAATCTCTACCTCCTTGAGAATTTTGTTTGAAGTTTTTGTAATTTTCTGACCCTGTTTCTTTAACTCTGTTACAGCTGCTTTTCTCTCATTCAATATTACGTTTCTCCTACTATGTACTATGTTTACATCTTCCTCCTCTCTTTCTTCTACACTCTTCTCCTCTTTCTCCCTTATACACCTTCTTCCTCTCTCTTTTCTACACCTTCCTCCTCTCTCTCTGGTGACTGGAGGGAAGCCAATGTGACCCCTATCTTCAAGAAAGGAGATCACGAAAGTCCAGGGAACTATCGTCCCATTAGTCTCACTTCGGTTGTAGGTAAATTATTGGAGGGGATAATAGCAGATAGGATCGTTGACCATTTGGATTCCTACAAGCTGCTTGGGGACTCCCAACATGGGTTTAGACGGCATAGGTCGTGTCTCACCAACTTGCTCGAGTTTTTCCACGTCATGTTGAGTGAGTATAATAAGAGTAGGGCGATTGATATACTTTATCTCGACTTTAAGAAAGCCTTTGATAAGGTACCTCATCGCCGGCTAATGGCGAAAGTGCGCGCGCTGGGTATCGGTGGGGAAGTAGGTAGCTGGATAGAAAACTGGCTTAAGAATAGGCGGCAGAGGGTTGTAATTAAAAGGGCTAGTTCGGGTTGAGCCTCGGTCACTAGCGGGGTTCCTCAGGGTTCCGTTTTGGGGCCACTGTTGTTTATCACTTACATAAATGATATCGACGGTGGCATCGTCAGTAGGATCGCCAAATTTGCTGATGACACGAAGCTTGGGGCCAATGTTGGGACGCCAGAGGCGATCGAGCAACTGCGTGCGGACCTACGTAGGATAGGAGAGTGGTCGGAAAAATGGCAAATGCCGTTTAACTTGGGTAAATACAAGGTGATGCACATTGGCTACGCCAATCCCAACTCGGACTACTCCATGTCGGGGAGTAATATCGAGGCGACTGATTTGGAAAGGGATTTGGGTGTGCTAATTATCAGCGACCTTAAGTTTACCAAACAGTGCGTAGAGGTGGAAAAGAAAGCCCAGAAGTTGTTGGGTTATATCAGGAGGCAATTTCGATTTCGGAACAAGGAGATTGTGCTCTCTCTCTATACAATTCTCTGGTTCGGCCGCACCTGGAGTATGCTGTGCAGTTCTGGTCGCCCACCCTCAGGAAAGATGTTGAGAGGCTGGAGCGAGTGCAGGCGAGGGCCACAAAGTTAATACCTTCCGTTAGGCATATGGGCTACAAACGACGCTTACGCGCCCTGAATTTGTTTTCGCTGGAAACTCGGAGGCTGCGCGGTCAACTCATCGAGGTTTTCAAGTTTTTACGCGGGTTCAACAATGTCGGTTTTAGAAGCATGTTTAGTTTAAATGATAACCCAACTCGCAACAGTGGTTGGAAGTTGGATTTGAAACGGTTTAGGGCTAGTGTGTGTGGGAATTAATTTACGTATAAGATCCTGTGACACGTGGAACAGGCTACCTTCAGAAGTTGTGAACAGTTCTTCTGTGGATCTGTTCAAGAAAAGGTTAACCGAATCTTGCACACTATTTGAGGGTGACAGAATTTTTCCCTGGCATCCGTTGCCATTGGTACCCTCCTCGGTATGGGCCGCAAGGCCTTTTGAGGTACTACTTTTCCTTGTAACTCCTTGTAACTCTCCTATACAAGCTCCTCCACTAGGAGCCAGGGCAATAGATATAGTGTATCTCGACTTTCAAAAAGTCTTTGACAAAGTCCCTCACGCGAGATTGGTGACTAAGATCCGAGGACTAGGAATCACCGGGCTCGTTTCCAAATGGATTGAGGATTGGTTACAAGATAGAAAGCAGAGAGTCGTAGTAAATGGAGTGGCTTCGGAGTGGGCATCCATCACCAGTGGTGTCCCACAGGATTCTGTTCTGGGTCTTTTACTTTTTATCATCTATATTAATGATATAGACGTCGGCTTCTAAGTACAATCTTCAAATTTGCAGACGATACGAAATTAGGAAGTAGTGTAGATACTGAGGAGGGCGTAACAACGCTTCAGAATGATCTTGACAGGTTGGGTGAATGGTCCACTACTTGGCAGATGCCTTTCAACTTGGACAAATGTAAAGCAATGCACATAGGTTATAAAAACCCGAAGATCTATTACTCTCTCTTGAGAAGGAACTTGACTGAGACCGATCTAGAGAAAGACTTAGGAGTCTACATCAGCAATGATCTGAAACCGTCGAAACTGTGCATAAGTCGAAAAGAGAGCCTTAAAAATATTATTAAAAGACAGTTTCGAAACAAGGAGACTGTAATGTCTCTTTATAATTCACTAGTCAGACCTCAACTGGAATACTGTGCGCAGTTTTGGTCTCCATCCCTCAGGAAGGATATAGAAAGGTTAGAAAGGGTACAAGCAAGGGCTACAAAATTGATCCTTTTAATGAGAATGCAAAACTACTAACGGAGATTGGAGCGCCTAAATCTGTTTACCTTAGAGACGAGGAGGCTGCGCGGTCAGCTTATTCAAGTCTTCAAGATGCTCAATGGACTAGACAGGGTAGATTACAGAAACTTATTCTCACTTAATGCCAATCCGACAAGAAATAATGGGTTTAAACTGGAACTAAAGACATTTAGGACCTCTGTCTGCTGGAATTTCTTTTCTTATAAAATAGTTAATATCTGGAACCAACTTCCCTCAGAGCTTGTTTCAAGCCAAAGTGTAAATATGTTTAAAAATAGGCTAGACAAAGTACTGGGTACTCTCATGATTTAAGACTTAAACATAACGTCACTCTGCAGGAGTTCGCTTGCACGATGTCTCTGTGAGCATGCTAATTATAGAGCTTTTTTACATATTTTCCACCTTCCTGTAAAATTTCCTTGGCTACTTTTCCAGGGTCACGGTATTTTCTTCAACCTTTTTCCGTACCTGTCCACATCCTCCTTCTCTCTTTCCTCTTCACCTTCCTCCTCTCTCCCCTCTGCACTCTCCCCCTCTCTCTCCTCTACGCCCTCCTCCTCTCTCTCCTCACCATTCACAGTCACTGCACCCTCATTATCCCTTTCTCTGATGTATTCCATCAGTGCCTCTTCTGTTTCTAGAGTTGCAAAAAATTCCTAGGGTAGAGACGAGGACGCTAGTCCCATTCTGGCATCATAACCAAACATAACTTTGTAAGGTGGCCGTTGTATACCGGAGTGGTAGCTATTGTTTTTTTGCAAACTGAACAAACTTTAGGCCCAGAAGCCCAATTTCTCATATTGTTGTCTCTCATTCAGGCTACTAGCATGTTCAACACTTCCCTGAGATTGTGGATGCCGACGTTTACCATGGACGATCACGCACGGTGGCCACAAATCTTTCATATCGTCTAACAACACCTAACAACATCTAACAACAATCAGTTGGTCACCACCACCAAAAACAAAATAATAAGTAATTTCATTCAACGTTTAACTTTGGCCAAAAAATTTATGCTTGCGCCATTTTTGTCGTCAAAGTATGGATTGAGTTCAGTCCAATAACACTTGAGCCATCTATCTGGATTGAAGTAAAAAGGCCATGGAAACACAACTTTAAATCCGGAATGAAATGTGGATCCAACTTTCGATCCGGATTGAACTAAATCCGGATTGACCATGAAAACGAGGTAACTGAAAGTTGAGTTTTAAGTAGTTTTTAAATTTGTTGTACCACTTTTTGCAGCAGCTGTTACCATGGTGACTGTTTACATTAGTGTTGAAATGTACAAACGAATGTAGTTGCCAGCATTTGCCGTCGCCCACTTTACCAAACAAATGGAATACAGAAGTGGTAAATGTCAACTGTTAGCAAATGTACTGTAACTATGTTCATTAATTTTGGAGATCAGGCAATATGTTAATTTCAATCATTAAATTAAATGCCTTGTAAAGTTTAGCTATTTAGTTAATTGCCCGACCAATTCAGGCATTTTATTAAATGACTGAAAATTTAGCCATTTATTAAAATGCCTGAATTAAGTAATTGCCGGTAACACACACACACACACACACACACACACATATATATATATATTGGTGCATTCACAGTTTCAGGGGAAGTATGAAGAGTCAAACATCTTTCTACACAGAGCACCATTCTGCCCGTACGCCTATTTTAGGGTGCGAGCAGCTCGCAGTAGCATTGTCAAGCAAATAGGGACCAAAGTACTGATGAAGCTTTTGTACGTGGTTCATCACCGTTGAAAGCAACAATGCTCCTTGTTAGTCTAGTCCCATGAACATCCGTAATCATATTCAGTTGATCGCAATGTTCGTTAGTTTGTATTGCAGACACCCCCAATTATTATCAGTCCTGGTGCATGATTCTTTAGGCGCAAGATGCACCGCAAGTTTGTGTTTCCTCACCAAGGCAGCAAAAATTTACCCGCATCGATCATAGTCACTCTCGTACTATCTTTGGTTTGTTCTACATAAAGTGGACCAAAAACCATAGTATCCACAATCGCAAATCGTCCGTATACAGGCCTGAATTTCGTTTACAATAATATATAATAAATTGAGGGGTCGCGCGTCTTAAGGTACCTAAGCGCTACCACAGGCGAAAACGTGTTTTTGATGGATATCACTATTTTCACCCTTCCTCTGTCGCGTGGTTTGGGTTATAATGACCACACGACACTAGAAGTATGGTTGAAAACTTTATGAAGCGAACTACTTTTTTCACCTCTATCGCCAGCTGGGCTCTGCCGCCCAGATGTGATGCGCGTCTTAAGGCCCCAATATCCTGTTCAACTGGTGGGAGGTGATGGGGGTGGGGGTGGGACGCTCGGTCTCTGGGTGGCGGGAACAGCAGGAGGAGCGCGAGCCAATGAAAACATGGCAGCCACGCCGCTCTGCTTTCCGATTGGCCACCCGCTCCACGCGCCGAGAGGGACACGACACAAACATCCCGCCAGTACCTTAACACTCGCGTTGCTATTAGCAGGCGTCCTGTGTTCGTGCTCATATTACTGAATATTGCGTGGATTATTCTATTCACCTGGCTTCTAACTATTATCAACGTGTGCAGCAATGTCTCACCGTGCTAGTGATAGTGATGAAAAATCAATGGAATCATTCTGTGCCAGAAATCGCACCCAAAGTTCGGCATAATAAGAAAATTAAAAAAAAATATATATATATAAAATATAAAATGTGAAAATCTATTCCAAAAACTCATCAACATCTTCATTAACATACTTAGAACTCTAATTTAGCCAAAAATGAACGTTCTAGCTCAATTAATAACAGAGATACTATTGCCAGAATACTGCTGAACTTTGGAGGCGATTTCTGGCAAATTTTAATTTTGGCGCTTAGGTACCTTAAGACGCGGGACCCCTCATATATACTGTGTATATATATATAATATATATATATATATATATATATTATATATATATATATATATATACACCTTTGGTTAGCTTCCGCCCGAATTGTTCATTCTGACGAAGGTCAAGCTTTTCACTCCACCTTAGACCTACAGTTTTAACGTGGAATCCGAACCACGCCCCATCAGCAGCCCGTCTTAACCACTAGGCCACCTAGGGTACCCATTTATTTAACCATATATATAGATATATATATATATATAATTTAAAGAAGACTACGTCTCATGGTATCCAAAAACCGACCTCCGAGTTTAATTCTGACAAACTTTTGATACCTTACTTGTTCTTTGTTTTGGAGTCGCGATTTAAATATACATCTTTATAATCCAGTTTAGCCCTTTCGTCTAGTGTTGAAAAATAATCGAAACTTTACAAACCGGTTTTTAATCGATCTGTTTTTTGAAAACCGGGTTTAACCGGTTATGACCGAAAAGTATAGTAATTTTTAAAAGCCACAATTGAAAGGTACTGACTTTAACTCTTAACAGGCATAGCTTATCGCTTATTTTTTGGTCAAAAGAATGCAAAAATGTAGCATCATATGTATGCATATGAATAAGAAAATTACAACTTTGACATATTTTATTTTAGCCAAAATAATACATTATTCAAACAATTTAGATTTGAAATAATTTTTTAAAATAAAACATCTATACTTAGAAAGAAATAAACTTCTTTTTGTAAAAAATTATAAAGAATAAAAATAAAATTTATCTCTATTTTGGAAAAAACATTGAAATAAAATTTTTTAATAAAAAAAACTTTACCTAGAAAACAGAAAATTGACTCTTCGTGTAAGAAAAAATATATAAATTAATTTAGATTTTATCCCTATTTTGGAAATGACATCTTGAGGAACAAAGGGCATTAAGGGTCTTATACTGCGAATAGGGCTTTAGTCGACTGACTTTACACTACAGCCTACATGATGAGACAAACTGAAGATCGAGTTGCCAGATAGGCAAAAATTATACTGAAGAGCAGTTGCCAGTTTGTCACAATTTAACTTAATAGGTAATGTATCCGAAGTTATTTTTTGTGCGCTGTAGCGCGTAGCTGCACGTTCGCGCAAGTTTGAGCCAAATAAAAATCAATCGATAAAACCGGTTTTTTCTTTCGGTTTTCGATTTTTAGGGGAATTTTACAAACCGGTTTTCAACACTACTTTCGTCCTCATTCCAAATAGCATCGAGTTTTTTTTCACCTCTCTCCACTCCATTATATCACCATCATTAATATTATTATTACTATTACCAATATTAATAGTTATTATTTTTTTTTATTATTGATTCTGGACAGAAAACTACCATCGCTCCCACTCAGTTTCGCCTTCAAACTGCCCAACTTTCATATATATATATATATATATATATATATATATATATATATATATATATATAAAATATAATTTAAAATCGTGAATAATAAAGGAACACAGCTAAAGTATTTTCAATGTGCCACCATGTCAATGATTAAATTTTGGGAAACAAAGAACAGTTTTCACACAAACCTAAAAGAAAATCTGAAATTTTATTTTAAGCCTGTCAAATTCAGGGATAAATATTTTCATAAATTTTTCAAATTATTTAAAAAAAAGGAACGTTTCCATCAGGTTGTAGTAAAAAAAAAAATAAAAAATAAAATAAAATATATATATCAGGGGCGACACCAGGCTTTTGTGGATACTCAGGCTCAAACCTTCAAGTATATATATATATATATATATATATATATATATATACTCTGTATAATTTGATACTTGTTTCACTGTGATATGTATTATGTATGATAATTAGAATATTTTAATATTTTTAACTGGCATAAATTTAGGAAACAAAACATCGCCTTGCCTTATTTATTTATACATGAATTCCAGTCTTCTTGGTTGTAATGCAAATTCTTCAATTACTCTGTCGTGCAACATTTTATTCTTCTCTAGCGATATTACAATTTCTTTCTCTATGGCAATTCTTGCTAAACTAGACAGCCTTTCCTCTGACACGGTATTCCGTAGGTACGTACGTCTTTATTCTGTTAAGCGTTGAAAAACTTCTTTCCGTTAATACACTGGTTACGGGGATTGTCAAAAGGAGCCGAATTAATTTGATCGTTTCAGGTAAGGCTGTTGTAAGTCCAAGGTCAAGACAAAGCTTTAAAATTTCTTTTGCATGTTTGCACTGACAAAAATCGGAGTCCTGATAGATGTATTTTAATTCTGACGTTAAAGCTTTTACGTCAAATAGATTACTGTACTTATATTCAAGTACTTCTATTAAGTTTCTGGCGAAATTTTCTTTATATATTGCAAACATTAATGAATTCAGCAGCTCAAAAAAATGAGAACTCCTGAGTGCATTCAAATCGTTCCTTCAAGGCTGTTACAAAGGTATTCAGAATGCTAAAGTAAATTTCTTTAAAATCTGTCATTTTTCCTCGGAGTCTCTTAGTAGGGGGAGGAGTGGTCGGACAACTTACTATGTCAGATGTCTTTTTAAGAATTTCATTATAACTTTTGTCATTGATTTTTTCTTCCAGAAAACTAATAAAATCATTGTTTCTTTTTTGCAAATTCCATGTCCACTATCCTGCACTGTAAAACATCAAATAGTTTTTCAGCATTGCTAAGTAATTCTTCAAAGCAGCAAATATAAAACATAACTAAAAAGTCATCTAGTTTTGCGTAAAGGTTTTCAGCCTGGTTTGAACTATCTTCATCCCACGAGATTTCATCATTCAAAATGTCGTACCACCTCGCATGCAATCAATAGGTCTGTTTCGACGCAGATGTGACAGATTTTATATAAAATGAACACTTTCCATATGTTGTGTATTAAATTTCCTAAAATTTACTGTACTATGCAAAAGTGGAGTATAGAAATACCCAACTGCCAGTATGATATGCAAATATTGCTTTTAAATGTTTAGTAATTCAAGATAATAACATATTTGGCACAGCAGCAAGTCGTCAGGCAGATGAGAATTTGCTTGACTTCGAACATCAAAAACTTGGTTATTCGGTGGATACAAAGTAATTAATCAATTAAAATACTAATTAACTTTACGTATAGTGAATATCCAAATGACTTTATAACATTATAAATAAATCAAGATTTACATCATAACATGTTTCAAAGAGAGACGTCAGGCTTAAAATTGTTTGCCTGACAAGACGTGGAATTGTGCATTTTTATGAGAGTTGTAAGGCTTTGTTATTTGAAAAGATGCATAATAATACAGTAATAATTAGCTTTATGTACAGTCACAGTGTATATACAAATAGCTGTATAATCTTATTTATAAATCCTAACATGGTTATTATAACATGTTTTATAAAGATATCTGACTCAAAATTTTTAGCCACACATCTTCCATCTCTTCCCGCGTCTCTCTCCCCACCCTCACTGGGGTAATGGGGTTTAGATGATAGATGGATGAATGGAAATTTTTAGCCTGACAACTTGACAAGAGATGGGATTGTGTCGCCACTGATATATATATATATATATATATATATATATATATATATATATATATATATATATATGCCGGTGCATGGAACAACGAACTCTTCTGGGAGAAAAAATTGAAAAAGTAAACGTCGCACTAATAGTCATATATGGCACCCTGAACACTCCAACTGCAAAATTCTCTGATGCCATTACTGAGATCGGAAACCAAATAAAGGCCTTAAACTTATGACCACCCAATATAATATTCTGTGGAAATTTTAGTTTCCTATTTATAAAATACAAAAGAGTGAGAAGAAATATATATATATATATATATATATATATATATATATATATATATATATATATATATAAACCAAGAGAAAGTAGCCATAAGAGAGGACTAGGAACAAGCAAAAATGCTGATAGCTGTAATAAATTGATTTATGTTATATTAATACAAGAAATAACAGATAATAATAGAAAAAAATAACTGCCTAGATCACAACACCAACTTAACTGATGACATAAAAAATAACTCCAGCTCTTATCTCAGTCCACAACATTATCGAAATCAACCAATATGAAGATGACCTTAGAAGAAAATACACCAAAGAAAGAACCAAATTTTAGATTTTTAACCTAAACTCTGAGACTATAAATTGGGAAGAAATCAAATCCCAGATGGCCCAATTAGAGTGAAAAACAGTCTTAGAGAATTAAACAACCGAAGAATTGCTAATAACCTTGATAAAAAAAAAGATGCTGGAAATTTTAGGAAAATATGTTCTGAAAGTAAATCTAAAAGGAAAGAGGAATTACTTCAAGAGACAAAAGCGAACAATATTCTACAAAAGAAATAGAGTAGTTGCAAAATGAGTGAATTGCACAGGCAACAATGCCAATAAAATGATACAAGAAAAACTGTAGAATTGTAGAGTATCGGGGAGGAAATACAGTCTCTAATTGGGGCCATTTTGAGAGGGAAGAGAAAGATGCGGTGGAAGTAATAAAGAAAAACCTAAACTACTTCTATAACTTTGCGAAAAGGAAAACAAGAACTCGTGCCGCTATCGATCACTTAAGGAAAGAAAATAATGAACAACCTGACGATTTAAAAGAAATATCTGAAATATTGAGAACTGAATATGAGTGGTACCTGGTATAGAAATACTTTCAAGAGAACTTACAAGGAAAGTATATAACTGATTTTGATTTTACCTCAGAAGTTATAGAGTGAGCTTTACGATAAATAAACCCACATTCAGCTGCAAGTTTCGACAAATAGAACGCGTTGATGACTAAAACGTGTAAGAATCAAATAGCTACACCCCTATCTTTGATATGGAGAAGATCCTTGGACACAGAAGAAATACCGAGCATCCTGAAAAGGGCGAGCATCCTGAAAAGGGCGAACATTGTATAAAGGAGGCGATAGGTCTCAAGCAAAGAACTATCGACCAATGTCACTAATATTCCATCTCACCAAAATATTTGAAAGAATAATTAGAGAGAAAATCTGTGACGTTTTGAAGACACAGGAAAGATTTAATGAAAACCAGCACAGATTCTGATTAGGAAGATCGTGCCTATCACAACTAATGGAGCATTATAACAATATCATAGATTCACTTGAAACACTCAAAACTACGATGTAATTAATATACATGGATTTTGCTAAAGCATTCGACAAATGCAAAGTGGGAAAATGGATCTATAACATCCTCAGAGAACGTCAGCAAGTTGTTAAAATCTAAGGTATATACTCATCAGAGTCGGAAGTGTGTAGTTAAGTACCACAGGGAAACATATCAGCCCCAATGTTGTTCATTATTATGCTAACATATATAAACAACGAAGTAACCAACAACAGTACAGTAACATCCTTTGCAGATGGTATAAAAATCAGCAGAAAAAATTAAAAACGCAGATGTAGAAGCATTATAAACGGACATAAACAGAATACAGTATACAGATGGTCAGAAGACATGAAATTTAACACCGAAAATTTTCAGTTCTTAAGATATGGAAAAAAAATGAACTGAAACAAACAGAATATTATGTCCCAAATAGACAGCAAATTCAAAGAAGCACAAAAGCAAAGGAGTTATTATGACCGACAATGCGAAGTTTGAGGCACAAAATTGGATAGCGATCAACAAGGCAAAGATAATTACGGAACAGATGTTGAGAACATTTGTAAGAAGGGACAAGAAAGTAATGAATTCCCTTGTTGAAAACACTGATCATACCAAAACTGGAATGCTACTCAGTATTGACGTTCCCATATAAAAAAGAAATTATCAAGCTAGAAGAAATTCAAAGGAATTTCACAACTAAGATCAATGGCTGCAAAGAACTAAATTACTGGGAAAGACTGCGTGCATTAAATCTACACTCGCTGGAAAGAAGAAGAAGAAGAAGAAGAAGAAGAAGAGAGAGAGATACACCATAATATACGTATGGAAAATAATAAAGAAACTAGTACCGAACCTCACACTGAATCAGATAACCATCAAAACAACACTGGAAAATAGGAAAGGTAGAATGTGCGGTGTTCACAAACTAAAGGCCAACCAAAGAACTTCCTCAACTCTGAAGGAAAATAGTTTTGTTGTCAGGAGGCCAAGACTATTTAACCAGTTACCAAAGTCTATCAGAACACATTTGATGTCCATGTGGACACATTTAAAGAAACTATACACCTGTCTCAGGACAGTCCCTGATGAGCCGTCTATGTGAGATGAAAACAAAATTTTGTGACGAAGAGGTCAGGAAAGCCATTCTCTAGCTCACCAACACAGGGCTAGAGGAAGGATCGCCAGCCTGACCTTCGCGGGTAGAGAGATCATCGCGCGGAATCCTTGACATATATATATATATAAACAATTTAAAATTATGAAATAAATGTGATGGTAAAAATGTGGTAATCCTTTTTAGCGTGTTTTTATTATTTATCACAAAGAGTTAAACAATAAAAAAGATAAAAAAGGAAATAGAAAACATTAAAAACAAAGAGGACAAAGTAATAAGAGCGAAAGTGTCAACAATAAAAGGTGAATGAAAGAAGGCGACCAAACAGTGGCAGAGAGCGGAAGACAAACTGGAAATTTGAGAAACACGAACCACCCAACTCAAACAATTCTGCGAGTCACTGAGGTATTTGTCAAAAGTATGGAAGAAAACGTCACTAATGAACCTCTCTACTAATTTAGGAGAAAATTAAAATAAGTTTAAAAAGTAAATGATCTACTTCATAAACATCCCCGGGCCCCAACCCACCTCCATTTCCCCTTGTTTCACATTATAATTTTAAGAATTATTAATAATGAAAACCTGAATTAATCTCTTTTCTTCCACATTCTCGATCCTTATACGAGAATTTTAATTTTACCGTCATCAGTCCTATGATCAAAATCACGACTATGTTGAAAAAGCTAACTATCATTGTTAGCCGTTCTGATAATGTACTCGTTTTAGTACAGCTTCATTTGATCATAAATTTCGCCTAGGTAATCAGAAGGACAGTTCTTATAGATTACGGCAGATTATATCTGAAATGGTTTTAATTCAAAGAAAGCCAATAAAAATACATCGAAAGAAGTAACCACTTTTTATTATATTTAAAGTTAAGTAGCTTCTATTGGGCACTATTTTTCTTTGTACTGTTGGTTTTTACCACGCACGTGACCAAGAGGACATTTTTAAGCTCAATTTTAACATCAGTAACCCCTACCTGGTAATGTCAGCACGGATAAAGCACGAGTCTAAGTGAAATTAAACTGTAGGATAAGTCGTAGGTTACGTTTGGTAACGTCGCAATACGAACAAAATTAACTTTTATAGTTTTATATATATATATATACACACACACCTTTAGTTAGTTTCCGCCCGAATTGTTCATTCTGACGAAGGTCAAGCTTTTCACTCCACCTTAGACCTACAGTTTAACGTGGAATCCGAACCACGCCCCACCAGCAGTCAGTGTCTTAACCACAAGGCCACCCGGGGTACCCATTTATCTGCCAACCACTTTCATTATTGTGTGGAAGGATGAACAGCTGGGTTTTGCTGCGCGCCGGCTGCCGTGATCGGGTCTCGATCCCGGGACCACCGACGCGTATATATATACAGTATATATATAGATCAAGCTTCACTACCGGAAGTACATGCCACATTGCCACAACCCAATCAATTTCATTTTTCTTTGATCCAATCCAACCAAACGATATCTCTTTATGCATATAAATCTGAAAAATAAAGGATGTGACATCAATACGATCCCAGTAAAAATATACAAATTGGCATTGGATAGAATTGCAATCCTACTCAGTAAACTAATGAATGAATCAGTAACACTAGGTATATTCCCTGACATTCTAAAGAAAACCATATTCTGCCCTGTATTTAAGTCAAGAAACCCAAATACTCCATCCAGTTATCGCCCTATTTCTGTATTATCAACTTTAAGTAAAGTATTTTGAAAAATCGTCACTATAAACATACTAAATTTTTAATCAAATACGATATTTTAACTAAAACGCAATTTGGTTTTAGAGGTGGGCAGACAGCGGAAGATGCCATAAACATGTTATTAAGAAATGTGTATCCAGGAAGGTAGATAGGCGTAAGCAAAAAAAGCATGTGCTTACACATTGAATTGGAAATTCATAATATTTTAAATAAAGTTCTCAAGAAATCATTTATGATTATAATAGTCTTTTATAATTATAAAATGGAAAAAGATAATATTAATTATTACAAGTTGCAAAATACGCTATTTTGTCCCAATATTGTGTTTCTATCCTGTGCTCTGAATAAAAGTGAGTTTTCCATCTCAGTTGATTGAATAACCATTGACTTCTACCCTAAATTCCTAATTTTTAGTGCACCAGAGACCATTTACAGGAATCTGTATTTAATTTTCTCCTTCACCAGTGGAAGGGGGTACAGCCCCCTTCCACATCCCCCCCCCAGCTTCGTTCTTCACACCTCGGTGCTTACACATTAAAAAGGGCTAGCTACGCCTCTGGTATCGCATGAAATCTTATTGAATAAACTTCACATGCATAGAATAAAAGAAAATAGCCTCGATTGGTTCGAATCGTATCTGTCAAATCGCCATCAATACATCTGATTAAAAGATATTTTATCCGAGAAGGCAATGTCAACAGTAGTGGGTCCCACAAGGATCTATTGTTAGGCCATTACTATTTCTAATTCACGTCAAAGATTTTCATCTTTGAACCACATTAAATTGTGTACAATGTACCACACTTATCATAACTCGGACTTTCTGATAAATAAAACGAGCAGGTAATTAAAGCCTCTGTATAAAAGGATGTGTTAATAAGATTTTACCTAACCTGACAAAGCCATCTTATGTGATTATTACCACAAAACATAAAAACAAACTATCAAATAGAAATTGGGAATATTACTACTACTGCAAGGGTGAAGGAAGTTATTAATTTTGGTATTAATTTTGGTATTTTGGTATTAATTTTGGTATTAATTTAGACAAAAAACTAAATTTCAAAATCATGTACAACATATCAAATCCAAAATATCAAGATTTCTATTCATATTATTTAAAGAGCTAAAATTTTAAAACTAATGACTTGTACAAACTCAATGTTTTTGTTGTTAATATGTTCAAAGTTATTAATAAAAATCAACATTATCAGCCATTGAAAAGGTAAGCATAAAAGAATAAATGCATCATCCTTATAACACTAGACTTTCTAGAGATTTTATACGCAAACCAAACTATACAGTGAAAATTGCAGGAAATGCATTCCCTTTCAAAAGAGCAAATGTATGGAATGCAATTCCCGTAAATATCAGACGGGCTTCATCACTAAATGTGTTTCGCAAATCATTAAAGAAGTACTTTATTGAGCTAATAAAGTACTTCTTTAATGATTTAATGTATAAATTCACTACTGCCATTATTGCCATAGTAATTAAGTTCTCATTTTATAATTAGCTTTCTAAAAAATGCTTTCATTTAACACTTTTAATTTCATAATTTATTCTCTTACTCCTTTTAATTTCATAATTTAGCATCATTTATTTTCTATTAAATATAAAATTTGTAATTTTATTTAAAATTATGTAAAATTTTGTACATTTTTATCTTATTATTATTATTATTATTATTATTATTATTATTATTATTATTATTACTTGTAATTTTCACTTCTCTTATGTAATAAATAAACTGAATTCCATTAATTTTGCCTAGAAAGTTTCTATGCTTCCAACGGCATATTCAGATTAGAATACTGTAAGTATAATATTGCCATATCAAATATCAAAATTGTAAAGAAAATTTTGAAAAATACTGTAAAAATCTGTCACTTGTATTCTTTTTTTGAAAGTTATTTGTTGTCTGGTGCAGGAGAGACTTGCTCTTCTGAACTCAGAATCTAACGTCTCGAGGCGCACCTGGCTCATTTGGTATCTTCCTGAGTCAATCATTCAGGTGATTTTTGAAGACATTCGTTCTTACTTTTGTTATGTTTCTGAGCTGCTTTGGTAGTCTGTTTTAAAGTTTTGGTCCTCTTTTAACTTCGAAAGCTCTTTTAGGGTCAGGATTTTTCTTCGTCTTTCCTTTAGCTTTGGTATTTGGTAAATCCTCCTTTTTCTGTTTTCCGCATCAGTTTGTAAGTTTTTGGGTTTATTTTGAGATTTAGGCCTGTCCTCAAATTATTTTCCATGTGTGTAAATTGTGGTAAATGTTGGTATCTCTCTCTCTTCCCTCCAGAAAGTATAGACCTGATTTCTCTACAGTTTCCCCAGGAGTCTATTGCTTAGAGCAGTGATTCCCAACGTGGGGCGCACGCCCCACAGGGGGACAATTTGAATATTTTCGGGGGGCAATTTGGAAATGCTACAATAAAATGAAATTTATACATAATAATAAAATTATAAAATAATGAAATTTATACATAATAATAAAATGAAATTTATACATAATAATTCAACTCGTTTGGCGAGAGAGCTACTGTTACCATTCCCATCTTCACACTTTGGTGGAATGTGGTTTTAGTGCTGTAAGTGACTTACTACAGAAAAAAAGAAACCGACTGGATATCACAAAACGAGGAGACTTAAGACTGAAGCTAACTAAGTTAGTGCCTGAAATCAAAACCATTTGTAGTAAACATCAAGCTCAAGGATCTCACTAACTTGAGATTATCAAACTTTGAATTTGCTGTATTTTTACCTAATATTGTGAATTTAAATTGGTATTATTGATTAAATTACTTTTTTGTGAGTTTAAAATTGCAACTTTTCAACTGAGAAGTTTTATTTCAAGGAAATAATATAGTTAGCTTCAATCTCAAGTTTCTTGACTCATATTTAATGTAACTCATATTGAATGTACTCATATTATTGAAATTTAAAATTATAACTTTTCAACTGAGAAATTTTATTTCAAGGTAATAATTTAGTTAGCTTCAACCTCAAGTTTATTTACTCATATTGAATGTACGATAACTCATATTAAATGTACTCATATTATTGTAAATTTTAAATGATACCTTTTCAACACCAAATTTGTTTTTATATTAATGGGGGGCATCAAATTTTTTGAGGTGTCGAGGTGGGGCATGGCGCAAAAAAGGTTGGGAACCACTGGCTTAGAGTATATTTATTTTTGCAGTGGTTTCTTTTTAATTGTTCGACACCGGTTAATTTCTTACTTTTTGTTTAGAATCGTTAGAACCGAGCGGTATTGAAGTGTTGGTATAATTAATGCTTTCTTTAAATGGCACATTACGTTTCTGCATCTTCTTTTGGAGGTCTTATTCTTCTCTTGGGTTTGTTTAGTTATCTTGTTTTGTAAATCGAAATTCACTTCGTCAATCATGATTGACTTTGCTTTTTAGCTTCTCTCGGTCTTCTGTTCATTTGCAGCATAGTATTCTAATTTTTTATTTTATTTTCCCCCATATTTAAGAAGAAACTTTTCGGCATTAAAGTTCATATTATTCTCTGATCATCTACTGTGTGCATATATATATATATATATATATATATATATATATATATATATTTATTATCTCTGCTCTATTGCGAAGCTAGGGCTACGTCGTAGCCAATGTCGTAACTCCGTTTTCCGTTGATCAGCGAAGTTAAGCGACATTCGTTCGGACAGTATTTCGGTTGGGAGCAATTGGGAGACCATCCTCTACGTTCAGACTATGTAGCGACCGACCCGTGGTTCGGATCCCACGCAAAAGCTGTAGGAGTGTAGGTCGCCTTCGTCATATGACCTTAGATGTTGCGAAGGAAGTTAAACAACCCATCATTATATTTTCGGAGCTCCATATGATAATAAAAACCCACTCTAATAGACAGTACATTATACATGGAATATTATGAGTCGGAATTGTTGCAAACAATATGTCCCAGGAATCTAATTTGGTTTCGTTATGTAGATGATATTTTCTCATTTTGGCCTGACCACTGGAACAACTTTGACACTTTCTTTCAGTCATTAAATAATCTTGTTCCCTCAATTAAATTTAAATATGAATGGGAGAACGACAAACAATTATCTTTTCTATATGTTTTGGTCATTAACGAAAGCGGAAAGCCCAATTTCACGGTCTATAGAAAACCTACTCATTATAATTCGTACATTCATTATTTTTCATATCATGATGAAGGGGTTAAAAGCTCAATTATTTCTTCCATGTTTCTAAGAGCACTCAGGATTTGTAGCCCACATTTGCTGGACCCGGAAAATTCAAAGATTTGGAACATTTTTAAGGATTTAAAATATCCTGAATGGTTTATCAGAAAGGCGTATTTTAATGGCAGAAAATCTTTTTATGCCCCTCGGGAACCTTCAGTTAACCAAAAACAATATGTGAGTTTGCCTTACATTGCCGGTTTAGAAAGAGTAAAACCGTTGACGAAAGATTTTAAGTTTGCTTTGGCGTTCAAATATTCGTCTACCGTGAAAAGTAAATTGGTTAGGAATACCGTTGCAAAAGAGGAACAAGCCTGTGTCTACAGCATTCCCTGTAAAAGTTGTGATTTAGTATACGTGGGAGAAACTGGGAGAAATATTGAAACCCGTATTAAAGAACACAAATATGCCTTCAGAAGTTGTAATACTAATAATGCCATTTTTTATCACGCCAGCCAAAATAATCATGCTATAGATTGGGAATCAAGTAAGGTACTTCATAAATGTAATAATTATGTCAAAAGAAAAATAATAGAATCTGTATGTATAGAAAAAGAAGATAATTTTAATTTGTGCGAAGGTATTTATAAGTTGGACCCTTTAATGAGATTCTTGGTCAAAAATCCCTTACGGCGTCGGGTGAACGGGTTCTAACCTAAGTGTGAATTTCTTAAAGGTTTCTGGGTTGTTTCCTTACTCGCTTTTGGTTCATTTTTTTTTTTCCGGTAAAATGTAAATGGAATAATAAACGTAAAAGTAAATGTAATAATGGAAGTAATAAATGTGGAAATACATATAAATGCAATAAATGTAATAATAAAGGTAATAAAATAAATAATAATTAGTGTAAAAGTAGGTAATAATAATAAATGTTAAAAAGCGTAAATGCAGTAATTATGTCAAAATAATAGAATCTGTATGTATAGAACAAGAAGATAGTTTTAATTTGTGCGAATGTATTTATAAGCGGGACCCTTTAATAAAAATGCCCTTCTGGGGTCGGGGGAACGGGATCTACCCTAGGTGCGAATTTCTTAATGGTCTCTGGATTGTTTCCTTCTCGCCTTTTTCATTCGTTTTTCGGTTTATAATTTCTGTGTAATAAACAACAATGTAATAATAAATTTATAATTTCTGTAATAAATAATAATGCAATATTAAATGTAATAAATTTAATAATAAATGTAATAATTATGTAAAAAAAAAAATAGAATCTGTATGTATAGAACAAGCACATAGTTTTAAATTTGTACGAATGTACTTTAAGCGGGTCCCTTTAATTAAAAAAAAAAAATGCTCTTCCAGTGTGGTTCATTCATTTTTCTGTATCCACCCGAAGAGGATGCCAGTGGGCATCGAAACTGTTGTGGAAATAAATTTTGTCTATTAAAGTGGGGTTTTTATTATCATTTTGACCTTCACGTAGAAAAAAGTGAAGTTTTTTGCATTTATTTGGAGCTCCAGCATTGTCGGTTGTCTTAATTTAGCTGTCGGTTTTTGTATCATCGGCAAAAGATGCTGCAATGCCATTTCTGGTTCTTTCATTCAATATCTCTATTAATAAACGTTATTATAAATAATAGTAGAGCAAGAGCTGTTTCTCATGGCAGTAAGCTACGTATCACTGACTTTGAAGAAGCCATTCCATGAGCCATAACCACTCGCTTACGTTTCCTCAGAAACTTACATATCCATTTACCTACTTTGCCTTTTATAAACTGTTATCCCACGATTACATTTATCAAATGCTTTCGAAAAATCTGTGTATATGACATAGTTTGCGTTGTTTTTAGAACATAACTGATTTTATTATAGTGATTAAGCAATCAGCTGTGATTCACATAATCTGCCAGAGCTAAATCCATGCTGATTCTCACTGAATTTCCATTTATTTCTCTTCTAGACAGATTTACTTATTTGCTCTCATCACTCTCTTGAAGATTTTGGTCAGGCGTGATGCCAGACATGTTTGTAGTTCTTTGCTTGTAATCCACCTCTACCCTCGTAAATCGAAGCACTGCTCTCCCTTTTCAGTATGTCCAGTATTTTTGCGGTGTGCAGTGATCTGAATATCGTCTATAGAAGTTTTATAGTTTCTTCTTTATGCGTTTTTATTAGAGTGGCATTTTATTCATTTAGACCTACAGTTGCAAGGTGATTCCATTTGTCCTATTATTTATGCTATGTTCCCTGAGTGAAACTCAAAATCTGCAGGATGTCATATATTATTTTAACTGGTTTTAGGACATTAAAAACTGAGTCATATATACAGGATAGAACACATTTATATTTTGCCGTTTTTATTACTTTTTACGAGCAAAGTTGGAAAAATAGGATAAAACGCATATTAATTATGCATCCTACAGTACCACTACTGTAACAGAGGAAAATTGATTTAAAAATTAAATGAATATTTTAACTTTCTATTAATTAACTTCAGTACTATAAGATTGAACTCAAACTCTAAAAACTTTGTATCATAGATACTGTATTGGTAAAGTACTATAAAAAATTTACACTTCAAGTTTCCAGCAAGTTTATTTCTTTATTAATCAATGAATAACATTAAAAAAAGATTATTATGCAAGGGTAACATGCCGGTTTGAACAAAAATTTACACACACACACACACACACACACCACACACACACACACTAAAAACAACATTTGACTAGTACTCTTTTCGTTTTTTCTTAACAAAAACATGGTACGCCCCCCCCATATATATATATATATATATATATATATATATATATATATATATATATATATATATGATACAACTCAGAATGGTTCCCTATGAGACTTTTATGTTACATACAGACCGTGCATGGAACAAGGAACTCTTCAGGGAAAATTAAATCTACTAAGTCCGAATAAGTAATGGTAAATGACAAATAGTATAGTATAGTCATACTGAGTTGTATCACATTAAACGGACGTGTTAAGTGCCTTGAAAAGTGGACGTGCAAATTTTCCAGCTGAGGTTTAAGTTTTGGTTTTTGGTTAAAAATACAATAGTTACCCTTTTTATTTGATGTATTCCATCCGACGTAAATGCAACGAATTTCTTGCGTATATTGAGGTTCTAAATGTAGCGGTTTGGGAAGCTTTAAACACTAAATCCTATCCTAAAGCTGGGTCCTGTCTGCTTAGCAGATAGCTGGTGAGGGAAACTATATTTTGGGGCCTCTCTGCTAGTGACCCGTTGCCCACGTTGTTCTTCCATCATGAAAAAGAAAAACTATAGTATTTGTCATTTACCATTGCTTATTCCAGGGGTGGGGAACCTTTTTTCATTGGAAGGCCGCATTTCATTTAACCAAGACCCTATTACGCCGCATGCTGAGAATTTAACATATACAGTACAACAAAATGTCATATTTTAGTCTACAATCTACATATTTACTAATTTTAAATCAAACTTGATAATACGTGAGGGTTTTTATAATAAATAAAAAATTCAGCAAGTGCACATTTATTTTTGGGGGGGGGGGGGGAGATAATTGACAATAGAACTAATATCAAGTGAAAAATGATATTAAGTGAAATGATGTTAATATTAAGTGAAAAAGTGATAAACCATTTAATGACTTTTGTGACTGCTTATTGCGAGACCGTAGTTTTAGTTGGTCCTCCAGGTGAATATTCGTCATCTGAGATCTCAAGCGCGTTTTGATTTGAGTCACATACGAAAACGTTGATTCACAACAGTAGGTTGTGCCGAAACAAGACAACATTCGACGAGCATGTTTGCGCAGACGTGGGTATTCAACGGCACTTTTCCATATTTCAACAGGATCCTTCTTAGTATCAAATAGAGACTTAAGGATATTATCTTCTAATAGCTCAATCAACTCCATCTGTAAATCTTCAGGTGCTTTGGAGACATCAACCAGGTGTGATTGGAAAGCTAGTTTCAGTGTGAAGTCATGTTTCTCAAAATCTTCAAATCTTTCATCGTATTCTTCAATCAGGGAGTCTAGGACAGCTGTGTATTCTTTCACATCGCATTCCCTTCATGATTTGCTTGTATCTTCTTCATCAATTTCCTTTGCCAGTTCAGGGAAGTGTTCAGCTGAAAGTTCCGATCGGGTAAGGATAGTTTTGAAAAAGCGCAGCTTCCTCCGAAAAGCCTGGATTTTTTGCCACATTTGATATATGGATTTAGTTTTACCTTGCAAAGAAATATTCAGGTCATTTTGCTTTGACATTACGTCACACAAAAATGCAGCATTTCTGCAGAAATCCTTTTTTGACAATTCATATGGTTCATTGAGTTTCTCAAAACATCTTGTGATTTGTTTTCGCAAAGACATAGTTTTTCAAAGACTTGCCCTTGTGATAACCAGCGCACTTTAGAATGATACGGACGATCCACACTGAATGTTTCATCATCAAGCATAAACATATTGCGAAACTGGCGATGTCGTAATGCATTTGCTCTAATGTAGTTCACAATACGTATAACTTTACTTAATGTATCACTTAAAACAGTAGATTTGGCAGAGATTCTGTTGATGCAAAATACAGTGAAAGGAAATCAAGCTATCTGGATTTAGCAGTTCTTTTTGTAGTAGCGCAACAAATCCTGCAGATTTTCCTCTCATGGAAGGTGCACCATCTGTGCATACACTTACTAAATTACATAAATTCAGTTTCGCTTCACGGCATTTTTCTTTGAAGAGAGACAAGACGTCAATTCCACGTGTCTTCCCCGTAAGGGTACCCAAAGCCAGTAACTCCTCGTAGTATTGAAAATCTGCATTTATAACACGAATAAAAAATGACACTTGCGCTGAGTCAGTAATATCAGTGGACTCATCCAAGGCAATCGAATAATAAGTATTTTCGCTTTGGCATATTGTATGAAGCTGTTCAGTTACATTGAGGGCTAATTCATGTTGCCGATTAGTTATGGTCCTTCTTGAAAGAGGTAGTTGTTTGTATTTGTTAACCTTGTCTGAATCTAAAGAGGCTACAACTTCAACAATGCATTCTTTTATGATTTCCACATCACTATATGGCTTACCTCTCTTTCCAAGTATATATGCTACTTTATAAGTTGCTTCAGTGATTTCAGTCTCTAGGCCTGACATCGTTTTAAATACTTGCTGTTGTTGCTGCTTTTGAAGTTTCATCTTCGTAAGTGCAGACTTTCGGGGTTCTCCTTCCAATATAGCATACTTGTGGTTCTTATGAGTTGCATAATGCTGATATGCATTGTGTTTTTTCACTGTTGCAATTATGGCGTTGCAGAGCAAACGCATCATTTTATCTTTCTTAGCAACTATGAAATACTGCAATTCCCATTCTTCATGGAATACTCTGTTCTCTTCCTTTAATTTTATTTTCACAGTTTTTGACATGATTGTGGTACCAGAAGATTTTTAAATAAAAATGGTACACGAATTGATCAAAGATTTACAGTTTTAAAGGAAACAAGTGTGCGTGTGACTATCGGAGAATCGTCAGTAACTGTCATCTAGTCAGCCAGTCGAGTTGATCGTTGATAGGTAAGGGCGTAAGCCGTAAGGCAACCCTGCCAGTTTCAACTGGCAGCGTTGCCATATTTCCTATTGTTCAAGCCATAAAGAAGGCTTGTATGTGTAAGAAGCATTGAAGCTGAAACCATGATCTAATGAAATAGCCTAAAGCCCTAAAGGGGTATCAGTTGCTGTCCATTATCGTACGGTATGAATTCTGAATTTCAAATAGGCAGAAGGCCGCAACTAGTACCCCAAAAGGCCGCAACTAGTACCCCAAAAGGCCGCAGGTTCCGCACCCCTGGCTTATTCTGACTATAGTGGATTTAATTTTCCCAGAAGAGGTTCTTGTTCCATGCACGGTCTGTAAGTAACATATATACTGTACAGGGTGTAACAAAAGTTCGTTCTCTTAGGGAAATAAGACGTAACAGAACTGAACGAGAAAGTAGTTTTAACTTTACATTACGAACAATACAATCAACTTACCAATTAATGCAGTACATGCTCGTCGCTCCAGTAACGGTAATTGTGGCGATTCACTGTTCCATTTAAATTAAAACAAGCCTCGTCGCTAAATAAAATATCGGAAAAGATTTCCACAGAACAGACTTTTGATATATATATATATATATATATATATATATATATATTCAAGGAATAAGACCAAACCAATCACTCAACAAAGTTACGTACCCGAAAGGATTTAGTGACGGAATAAGGGCGGACATCGCATGCCTCACAGAAACTCATCTTAAGGATTGCAAAAGAAATTGTGAAAACTGCGAACACTATTGATAAGAAAGAATAAATATAGAGGGTTTCAATTTACTAAGAGCGGATAGAACAATGAGATGTAAAGGTGGCTGTACTATATATCAAAGCTGGGCACTTGCGGTATTTTTTGCGGTACTGCGGTACTGCGGTACTACCGCACTACCAAACCGGTACCGCATAACGCAGTACCGCAAAGGATCGCTGAAAGTACAGCAGTACCGCTACCGCATTCAAATTTCCCGCGGTACTTTCCGCGGTACCGACAAACACGACTTTTCAAAAAATTAACACTTTTTTTGAAGTAAACCTTATTACAGGAGTACAGTAAGACGAATGCTGCGTGTGTTGCATCAGCCTAACTCTAGACACGTTAAGTTTTCGTTCAGAACATGTTACGTTGCCATCCTATCACAACGCCTCAGTGCAGTGCTTGCTTTTGAGCCGGTTGCACGTGTGTTACATTTCTGTGACAAAGATCGATTTTTAGCCATTATGGCAGAAAGTTCAGGTGCGAAATCGCCGATATGCAATTTCTGAAAATATGTGCTATTACTTGTGTTGTTCTTGTGTGCAGTACCGCAGTACCGCAGTACCGCGGAACGCACCAGGGGGACCTGAAAAAGTACCGCAGTACCGCGTAACGCACTGGGCATGCTGAGGTACCGCAGTACCGCGTAACGCACTGGGCATGCTGAGGTACCGCAGTACCGCGTAACGCACCCCCAAATTTTGGTACCGCGCCCACCACTGCTATATATGTACATGAAGGTCATATGATAGAGACGGTAATAAGTAAATCAAACAGCTTTGTGGAACCCCTAGCAGTGAAAATAGAAAAACTAAACGTGATACTGATAGTCATCAATAAACCTCCAAACACTCCAAACGAAAAATTCTCGGAGGCCATTGATGATATGAGAAAGATACTAAAGGCCATAAACTGTCCATCCCCCAGTATAATGATCTGGGGAGACTTTAACTTCCCATTTATAAAATACAAAAAGGTGGATAAAAAAAATATATATATATATATATATATATACAAGGACAAGGGAGGCACAAGAGAAGACCAGGACCAAGCAAAAATGTTGATGGCTCTCACAAATGAGTTTATGCTGACACAGGAGATAACAGGAAATACCAGAAAAAATAACTGCCTAGATCTGGTATTCATGAATAACACGAACTTGATTGCTGATATAAAAATAACCCCAACCATTATTGAGGAAAGAAGCAAATTTGGGGCCTTTAACTTAAACTCCAAGACTATAAATTGGGAAGCAATCAGATCGCACATGGCTCAAATAGAGTGGAGAACAGTTTCAGAGAATAAAACAAATGAAGAAATGCTAACAACTCTGGAAGAAAAGACGCTGAGAATTTTAGAAAAATATGCTCCGAAATCACAGCCAAAAGAAAAGAGGAGCTGGCTAGAGAAAAAGAGAATATTCAGAGAGTGGAGGCGAAGTTAGCCAACTGCGGAGATAATGCCAGGAAAGTAATACAAGAAAAAGTGGAAGGGTATCGATAGGGAAATACAAACCCTGATTAAGGACGATGCAGAGAGGGAAGAGGAAAAGGCGGTAGAAACAATAAAGGAAAATCCAAAATACTTCTATAGCTATGCGAAAAGTAAAACAAAAACGCGTGCCGTTATCGGGCCCTTAAGGAAGAGAAATAATGAACTAACCGACAATCCAAAAGAAATATCTGAAACATTGAGAGCCCAGTATGAATCAGTTTTCGGTACCCCAAAAAGTGACAAAGCGATACCTGACATAGATGCATTCTTTGAAGAGAAATTGCAGGGAGAGTGTATAACAGACTGATTTTACCCCAGAAGATGTAGCGAGAGCTATAGGACAAATGAAACCACATTCAGCTGCAGGTCCGGACAATTGGAACGTATTATTGATTAAAAACTGTAAAAATGAAATAGCTACACCTTTATACTGGATATGGAGAAGATCCCTAAACATTGGGGAAATACCGAGCATCTTGAAAAGAGCAAACATTGTCCCTATATATAAAGGGGGGGGGGTAGATCTCAAGCAAAGAACTATAGACCAGTGTCATTGACGTCCCACCTCACCAAAGTATTTGAAAGAATAGTTAGAGAGAAAATCTACGATTTCCTGGAGACACTGGAAAGATTCAACGAAAATCAGCACGGATTCCGATCAGGTAGATCATGCCTATCACAACTAATAGAACACTATAACAATATCCTAGATGCAGCGGAGTAAATAACAACAGTATAGTAACATCCTTTGCGGACGATACAACGATCAACAGAAAAATCAGCGATGTAAAAGAAATGGAGGCCTTGCAGAGGGACACGAACAAAATATACAAATAGTCAGAAGACAACAACATGACATTTAACACCGAGAAATTTCAGTTCTTGAGATATGGTAGAAATGAGGAACTTAAACAGACTACATATTATGCTCCAGATTGACAGGAAATACAGAGAAGCACTGAAGCGATCGATCTGGGGGTAATAATGACTGATGATGCGCAATTCGAAACACAAAATCAGATAGCGATAAATAAAGCAAAAAGAGTCGCAGGACAGGTACTAAGAACGTTCAAAAGAAGGGACAGGACAGCAATGATTCCCCTGCTGAGAACACCGATCATACGAAAACTTGAATACTGCTGTCTTGACGTCCCCATATAAAAAGTAAGAAACTAATAGACTAGAAAAAACTCAGAGACATTTCACAGCAAAGATTGATGGCTGCAAAGAACTCAACTACTGGGAAAGACTACGTAAACTAAATCTGTATTCCCTGGAAAGAAGAAAAGAGAGGTACACCATAATTTACACATGAAAAATGATCGAAAAACTGGTACCAAACCTCAAACTAAACCCAATTACCATTCAAACAACACTGGAAAGTAGGAAAGGCAGGGTTTGTAGTGTTCCCAAATTGAAGGCTCGACAAGGGACCTCTTCAACACTGAAGGAAAATAGTTTGTTTGTCAGGGGGCCAAGACTTTTTAACTAGCTTCTAAAGAACCTCAGAAACGTTACAGGGGTCAAAATTGAAGTCTTCAAGAGAAGACTAGATGCCTGGCTCAGGACGGTACCAGATTAGCCGGGTGTACCTGCCTATATGCGGTGGAGATCGCAAGAAAGCAACTCGCTCCTCCACCAAGCCAGGCCTAGAGGCGGGGCCACCAGCTTGACCTTCGTGTGAAGAGAGACGAACACACGGAACATTAACGAGGTATATATATATATAGGGGATGAGTTTCACAATTAAACACGTGAAATGAATGAATGATGCAAACCCACAAGGCAAAAGAAAAATGAGGTGTACTTCTGAATCACGAAAGGCCTTGGAATCATTTTTGTCTTTCCTTGTGGTTTGCATCATATATATATATATATATATTTTTTTTTTTAAGTTCGGGAAGAACCGATTCGCCTCTATTTAAAAGGGCATATCTCGGCGGAAAAACAAAGAAAAAGTGAGAGGAAAACAGAGGAAAAAAAAGGGTAGAGGGACAGTCGAAGTGGAAAAAGACCAAAGGATGACAAGGACTGCAGGGTCGAGCCCCATCATCCTTGGGTGCTAGGGCCGGGAGGGCGCACGTGAAACCTCCAGGAACAAGCACGTACAAACGAGCACAAAGAGCACTCAAGAGTACGAGCTTAGAACCCCCTTGCGGGTGTATATATATATATATATATATATATATAATGGATGAAAGAGAAAAAATGATTGTTTGCAGGGGGCCAAGACTTTTTAACTAGCTTCTAAAGGACCTCAGAAACGTTACAGGGGTCAAAATTGAAGTCTTCAAGAGAAGACTAGATGCCTGGCTCAGGACGGTACCAGATTAGCCGGGTGTACCTGCCTATATGCGGTGGAGAGCGCAAGAAAGCAACTCGCTCCTCCACCAAGCCAGGCCTAGAGGCGGGGCCACCAGCTTGACCTTCGTGTGAAGAGAGACGAACACACGGAACATTAACGAGGTATATATATAATAGGGGATGAGTTTCACAATTAAACACGTGAAATGAATGAATGATGCAAACCCACAAGGCAAAAGAAAAATGAGGTGTACTTCTGAATCACGAAAGGCCTTGGAATCATTTTTGTCTTTCCTTGTGGTTTGCATCATATATATATATATATATATATATATATATATATATATATAATGGATGAAAGAGAAAAAATGAAAGTTTTAAGTTTATTTCCTGTTGATTCATTCTTATATTCAAAAAACTGTTTGCTCGTGAAACTTAGTTCCGTATTAAGTATGGTAAACAAATCAGTTTCATAAGTAATACTTGAAAACGTATATACTAACCAATATTTCCATAATGTTTAAGTAATTTGATTTTATGAAGATACTTGAAATTCTCATTGCTACGTAATTGGTTAACAAGTGTCTTGATAAAGTGTGCCATAAGTTAGGTGTAGTCCAGTGAAATAGTTTTAGTTGTTGTACAGACAGGGCTTAAGGCTGATCTACATAATTCAGTTGCAATACAATATGCTGAAACACACCCGCGGAGTGAATTTTTAGTTTAACCTTCATTAGGAACCAAAAAAAGTCTCAAAACATTGAAAAGAAATGATAAGTATTCGTTAAAAGTGTTTAAATATCAAATACAATGTTTCATTTATGCAATTGTTTCATTATAGAATTTTTATAACACCATTTTGTATGATTTTAGGCCCGGAGTCTTATAGACGCCATGGTTCCAACAACGTTAAGTAAATTGAAGATTCCTGACGTGGGTTAAAAGCATACAGTTACGGAAAAAAGTTAAAAAAATCTATGAAAACTAGACTAAAAATGTAAAAAACCTGAAAATAATTGATAATTGGTTGGAAAATAGTTTTGTGTTCCAATTTTGCTTTCTTATGTTTAGGTACTGAATACGTTGTTTCTCCTCAAAATGCTCCTTTTTCACAAAAATTACAGTAAAAGCATTTCCCCTTTGATTGCCCTCACTACCTCACTCCTCTTTATACCTGATAAAGTGTAATATAGTATTAGGAATACTTTGTATTTAACTTTTAGCCTTCGGAATAGATAAACATTTGCTTGCAAATTTCCTTCTAATTAATAAAGAATTGCTGGCATTGAACCTCCTGTTACGTAAACTCGTCCGTTTTTAATAGTTTTACAACGACTCAGCAAAGATGCCAGTGCAACTCCTTCAAGGCTTCATCTGGAATGAAAAAACGTTTAGCTTGAAACACCACCATACGCACAATCCTTTTTCATCTTCAAAAACGTCATTGAGGATATAGTTTGGTACGTTTCATTTAACGAAAAGTATAATAATGTTAATAGACAATCTACAAAATGCTCTTCTGTAAGGAATATTTGCTTAATTTTCCATATAAAAAGTTCAAATATTAAATGGAATCATTTTTCTTCAGAATTTTAAATTTTGGAATTGGGAACGAGAGGGTTGGTGCAGTAAGAGACATAAAATGGCTATATGGGTTACAGATTATTTTTCCTATCAGTAAATACATGGTTATCTGTTCTAAAGCTAAATCACAGTTGCATTTGATGCCGAAACAACACGTAAAACATTATATATATATATTATATATATATATATATATATATATATATATTGATGTTTCGGCATCAAATGCAACTGTGATTTAGCTTTTAGAACAGATAACCATGTATTTACTGATAGCAAAGATAATCTATAACCCATATAGCCACTTTATGTCTCACTGACATTCATATATATATATAATATATATATATGTGTGTGTGTGTGTGTGCGCGCACGTGCGTGCGTGTGTGCGCGATGGAGATTGTAAGAGAGCAACTCGCCCCAGGCTAGACCGAAAGGTGGGTCCATCCAATTAATTTTAAATTATTTTAGAGTTCTGAAATTTTAAGTAAAATTTCCATAGATATTTTGCCCGTAAAAATGCTCCCTCCATAGAAGGAGAAAGACGAAACCAAGCTTAGCGATGTTAAAAATTTTTTTTTTTTTAGAAATTTTTAAAAGTTTGTGTAATGCGTAAGATGCATGTACGTGTAGTGAGGAATAGAGGCAGAAACATGTGCTTGAGAGTATGCTGGACTGCTCACAGGGTAGATGAGACGGAAAAAGACCAGCTGAGGAGCAATGTTCCCTCTAATTTTTTTTAGTCCGTGTGCGCAAGAAATTTTCGTTGTGCATACATTTAGATTCATGGTGAAAAATTGTGCAAACTTTTCTGAGCGCTATTATCTTCAAAATTAAATATATATAAATATTAAATACTTAATATTATTTCCATAAGGTGATAGCTTGAACATTATGGTACTATTAAATGGATATTAAAAAACTGTTTACAGTATTATACAGGGTGTCCCGTAAGTCTGGACCCATAGGGAAAAATAATAAAATTACAAAATAGTCCAAAAATTTATTTATAATATATTTTTTTTATTATTTTTATTATTATTTTTATTATTTTTTTATTATGATCTTACTCCGCTGGAGTTTTATTTGTGGGGCCACTTGAAAGCCAAAGTGTACGAGGTCAAACTTCAGAACATTTTCCACCTTAAAGCACGCATTGTGGAGGCGTGTCAAGAAATTTCTGCGACTGTGATTCAGAAAGTGCTGTTGTAGTGGAGATTGCGTCTTCAACTATGTGTGCGACACAACAGCGGACACTTTGAACAGATTATGTAATAAATTTTTGGACTATTTTGTAATTTTATTATTTTTCCCTATGGGTCCAGACTTACGGGACACCCTGTATATTCTTAAAAAAGAAAACATTTTATCCATTCTAAAAATATGACTAAAATAAAAAATAGTAAAATAAAATTCGACAAAATAAAGAAATAAAATAAAAATAACATTAATTGAAAATGACTATTTTAGTTATCATTTCTCAAAACAATTTTTAGCATTTAGCAATTTAAAATAGACTATCAAGATTAATACATGATTTTATCCATTCGCAAAATAGGAATAAAATAAAAAATAATTTTATTTTTTATGAATTATGAGATAATTACTATTCGTTTTTATGCAAAAATAAGAAAGAAGGTTATATTCAATGCGTTAATGTATAAAATAAAAAATGCAAATACATAGAGTAAAAAAATCCGTATTGCGTAATTGCGCGGACGTCGGCGAAGTCGGGCGGAAGGGGTTAATACTTAAAAGAGCGACTATAGAGTATGTTGCTGCAAATTGTCAGACCTTGTGTAACGGTATATTTTTGAAATTACTTCATTTACTGTCGTGACTCATGATACGCTTGAGCCTGTGCGCATTTTATTTTGCTGTGTGCGCGGGTTTCACAACGCGTGTGCGCGCGCACACGCGCACACCTTAGAGGGAACATTGCTGAGGAGGACAGTGACAGGAGAGACGAGAGTTCCAGCACTCCCTGTCTCCTGTCTAATGTCCCCTCCACCCCCCGCGGAGTACTTCTTTGGCCGACTGGTGTCTACAATCTCCTCATTTTCCTGAATGGAGAAATTAAAACAAATTAACAAAAACTTATTACAATATATATATATATATATATATATATATATATATATATATATATATATATATAGGTCCCACTCAACTGACCTGTGTATCTATGTACTTAAAGAAACAATAGCTAAATACATTGACAGTAATTCAACCATTTATAGCTGTTTCCTTGATATAAGTAAGGCATATGATAGGGTGAACCACAATATTTTATTTGAAAAACTAGAAGACAGGAAGGTTTCCATGTACATATTAAATTTATTGAAATTTTGGTATTCCCACCAATCTTTCACTGTTAGGTGGGGCAATGTACTATCCGAGTGTTTTGGCTCCTCTTGCGGGGTGAGACAAGGCTCCTTGCTCTCCCCTAAGCTGTTTAATGTGTATATTGACGGATTAATTGCTTCACTTAATGAGGCAACAGTAGGATGTTGTATAGATAACGCAAGGATAAATAACTTAGTTTATGCCGATGATATGGTGTTAATAAGTCCCTCTGTTAAAGGTCTGGATCGGCTACTAAATGTCTGCGAAGTGTATTCGCAGAAACATTATATCCTTTTTAATGTTACAAAAACTAAGGTTATGCAATTTCATCCTAAAAGCTGTAATCAGCCAGCTGATATAAGGTTTAAAATGAATGGTGAAGTAATTGAGGAAGTACAAGAGTTTAAGTATTTGGGTCAAACTATTACCAGCTCCTTGAGTGATGACTCGGATATAAGAAAACAATCTCGAAGCCTGTGTGCTAAAGCGAATATGACCATAAGGAACTTTCGTTTCTGTACAAGTGAAGCTAAAGACACACTCTTTCGTACTTTCTGCAGTAATATATATGGTCAGCAACTCTGGGTGAATTATAAAAAAGGTTCTGGCAGAACCCTAAATTTGTACAACAGGTCTTTAGACTCTTACATAAATTACCCCGAGATGCTCAGCTTCGCAAATGTTTGCTACCCGCAATGTTCCGAGCTTCCGGAGGTAACGAGACGTGCTCAACACAGTCTAATGCAAAGAATTAAAAAATCAACCAACCCGATCATCCAAGCTATCCATGAGTCCTGCCATTTATCCTCTAAGCTATGGACTTCTTGGTACGAAAACGTCTGTCTGTAGCTCCACTTAACTTCGACAGTGCAGTATTATTTCTAATCAATTGTATATATTTTTATCCTTAGTATATGAACTGTCATTGTATTAATAATATTTGTCATATGGACTATAGTCTGGCAATAAACCTTTTCATTTTCATATATATATATATATTACATACATACCGTGCATGGAACAAGGAACTCTTCTAGAGAAATTAAATCCACTATAGTCGAATAAGTAATGGTAAATGACAAACACTAGTTTTTTCTTTTTCATGATGTTAGCCCGACGTGGGCAACGGGTCACTCGTAAAGAGGCCCCAAAAATGTAGCTTCCCGCACCAGTTATCTGCCAAGCAGATAGGCTCCAACTTTGGGACAGGTTCAAGGATAAAGCAGCCTAGCTCCACTACATTCAGAACCTCAATATAAGCAAGAAACTCGTTGCCTAGAACGGCTCGAACACAAGCAAATATCGATCTCGTAGGGACAAGAATATTGAGTCAAGAAGAACCTGGGACGCATTTAACGCCAAATGAAACAGCCATGGAAATAGGAATATCTGACAGAAGTGTTCGGCGTAAAGCAAAATTTGACCTAAACTTGAAGGCATACAAACGAGTTTCAGTACAAGCTTTAACTGACATTCATAAGCAAAATCGCTTGCTGTGTTGCCAACAATTACTCGTTAGATTTTCACTGCGCACAGTTCGTACGATATGGTTTAGTGATGAGAAAATATTTACAGTTAGTAAACCAATTAATAAACAGAATGATCGTGTATATGCCGCTGTCACAAGGAAACGTGATATAACACCTGAAACATTGTTAAGAGAGATTTTCTCTTACTGTAGTGTAATGGTCGGTGCAGCATTTTCAAAACTCGGAAAGACAAGGATAGTTTTTGTCGAACCAGGAATACGAATGGATTCGGAATATTACTGTAATGTTCTTGTTCCATATTTTCAAAATATTAGACAAATATGCGGTGATCTACAGATCTACAGAAGCTAAGGCTAACAAAGACCCTAAGATCCACTCTAAGGTTAACCCGAGAGAAAGAAGAGAGTAGGGGGTTAAAAGAAGAGAATAAAGGGGTTAAGTAAGTATCAAAACTTATCATTCGTGGGTTAACATTCATTCAGAAAAAGAGAGAGATTCACTATCATCATCCGCCGGTGCCGACAAGTCGGAAAAATAGTCGAAGAGAATAAGGAAAGGGGTGAAAGATGAAAAGAAGTAAAATAAGAACGCTTACAAACCATGCAAACAGTCTTAACTCAAACACTGTCATACCATGCAAACTACAGACATGCAAGTAAAGAGAGGATAAGAAAAGAAAAAAAAGTATGAAGAGTGTAACAAAAAGTGAAAACTTCGTTTTCCAGCGAGATGGTGCACCTTGTCATCGCGCTAGAGCCACAGTTAATTACCTGAGACAAACAGCCCCTGTTTTCATAGAACCTGCAATGTGACCGGCCAACAGCCCGGATTTAAATCCGTTGGACTACTCAGCGTGAAAGCACTAAAAGAAAAGGTTTACTGTCCTGGTCATCAAATCCGAAATGTTCAACAACTTAGAGCTAAAATCGTGGACGAATGGCGTAGTATATCGCAACGATTTATGAACAGTGCTATCGACGAGTGGCGAATGCGTCTTGAGCTCTGTAGGAATAATGACGGAGGGCATTTTGAACATGTCTTGTCATGATGTGTAAAATAAGTGATCCTATACTGAAAAAAAGTTGTTTTAAAGTTTGTTTACATTATTTGTCTAAAATATACATTTAAAATAGTGACCTAGATTTTTTTGCCATACCCGGTATATATGACTAAAGATAACCTTTGGAAACCTTTGCTTTGTTTGTTTGGTTGGTTTGGTTGTGGAAAACTTGTTGAACTAATTTTCATTTAGTTCAGTTTGGAAGTAAGTTTACAGTTTAAAGCCTTAGTAACATTTAAAGTTTAATTTAGAATTTAAGATAACTCGAATGGAAGTTACACACACACAACACACACACACACACACACTATCTTACATAGCAGATTCGTTTAGTACACTGTCATTATATCTTATACTTTTTACTATTATTATTACTGCTATTATTACAAACTGATAAACGGTGCATTTACAGTTTGAAGTAACAGGTAATAATGATACATACAATGTTTTTGACATCATGATTTTATATAAAGAATGCGTGTAATTGTCGATTCAATTAAAAATTACTTTTATTTTCCAATTCCGGTTGAAATAAGTTCGAGTATTTGGGTTCACAGTTGCTTCATACTTTTTAATTTAGTTATGTTAAGTTTGTTTTATCATTTCTCCGTTATCTTGTTTCCTGACCTGTATTTGATTCAGCAGTTCGAAGAACGTAAGTTATGAAGCAAGTTTCGGTTCGCCGTGTCACTTTAAAGAGTTGGTCACTCGCGAAAGGAAAAATGCGGTAAAGTACGTTTCTGCACTTAAAACGCGCTCATTTGGTCAATTGTTTGAAAGGGGAAGTAAAAGTTAAAATGTTTTTTATAATATCCGCTTCTGCAGCGTCTAAACAGTAATGCTTCGCAGCGGTCTACAATTGAAGAACTTCCTCTGCTGTTTTAGATAAGATATTGTTTAAAATTGGTCTTAAACAGAAGTGAACATCATCTGTCCGTACTTATTAAAGAAGGTATTAACTAATTTACAAATTCTCGTTAAATCGTTGAGGGAAATTTCTTTTAATCAAAATCACTTCTGTTATGATGAGCGTCTTTTATTTAATTGCGTGCAATTCAACATTTCTCGTGAAGAAGACGTGAATGACACCTTCAAAAATCTTACTAAAAAAAACATTTTGGAAGCTTTTCACAATTTAATGTAATTTCACAGACCAATTACGATCTTCGTAAATATTTGCTAGAATTTTCCCCTTAGTTCTTGATCCGTTTAACCTCTTTTCCACGTCGTTTTTTATTTTCAACTCGGAGCATTTATGAGATAAAACATTGATTGCACGTTGTTGAACCTATAAAAATAAAAGCATTTTCCCCCCTCAAACTATATTTTACCGAGAATTTATGTAACGTTTTGTTCTTCCTTTTACCTTTCATATATTCGAAACTTTAAATATATTCCTCTGTTTTTCACGAGCTGGAAATTATTATTATTATTATTATTATTATTATTATTATTATTATTATTATTTAATACAGCGAATTTAAATAGAAAAAATTACTATAATTTGTAAGATTATTAGTTCAAAGTTTGAATTCATATTTATTTTTGTATGTTCTTGTCTTGTTTAATTTTTTTAGAACTTTTTATCCTTAAACTGTAAATGTTTGAGTGAGTAGCAGTTACTGTTTCGAGATTAAGCTTGGAACTACTTGTAATAAATTCGTCTCCGGATATTGTAATGCAGATCCGCCTTATATATAATTAGATTAATTGCATCCGGACGTAGACAAAAGATTATTGCATTTTGCTTCCTATTGTGAACAGATAAAGTGTATATATATATATATATATATATATATACACACATTTTAACTGCAAACAACACACAGTATAATTAATGTAAAGAACGACGCTTGTATAGAAGAACGTTCCGCACAAGATGAGGAAAAAGAACGAACAAATGAAAAATATCTGACCGGCAATCGGAAGATCCCGGGTTCGTTTCCTGGGTGGTTACCTCATTTTTCATTTGTTCGTTCTTTCTCCTCATCTTGTGCGGAACGTTCTTCTACTGTAACAAGCGTCTTTCTTTACATTACACTGGTATGCATATGAAATTTTTTTTGTCTGCTGTGAGGGTTTTTTCAACTCATATTATATAATTCGACCATGCTGAATTCGAAAATGACATTGGTTTTCCTCAATCAGGTCAGGTTTTTTCTCTATTGGCCATTTATTATAAGTCCAATTTTATCCCCAAATTTATTGATTTTTTTAGCTTAAACACTGTAGATACGAGTAATATTATAAGAACACTCGTGAAAAATGAAAACATTGTGTGAATAAATACTTTTATTCATACAATGAATATGGAAAAAAGTTTATTGAGGAAGGAATGAAGTTTTTTTGGCTTTCCGTCTGTGTTTTTCTTCGGGCACGTCTCGCTTCAAACACCAGCAATAGTCCGCCAGTATATTGATATCCCAGTTTCCCTGGTACCTCTCTTCCATTATTTTGATATCTTGGTGAAATCGTTCACCCTGTTCCTCACTATAATCCCCGCAATTTTCAGGAAAATAGTCCTAGTGGGACCACAAAAAGTGCATTTTCATGGACATGCGCGACCCATGAGCTTTGAAAGCTTCCATCAAGTTTTCGACAACGGACTCGTATTCTGGACTTCTACGCTTGCCAAGAAAATCAGTGACAACTGATTTGAATGCCTGCCAGGCATTCTTCTCAGTTGGAGTCATTGCGGTTTCGAACTGAGTATCCTTGATCAAAGTTCGAATTTGAGGACCATCAAAAACCCCAGCATTTAGTTTAGCATCAGATATATGAGGAAATTTACTCTCGAGATATCGGAATGCTGAACCCTCCTTATTCATTGATTTGATGAAATTTTTCATCAAGCCCAGCTTAATATGAAGTGGTGGGAGCAAAATTTTTGTTGGTGGTACAAGGGGCACTGAAACGACACTATGCGACCCAGGTTCAAAATTCTCTCTGGATGCCCATTCACGCTGTGTATAGTGCTTCTCATCCGCTCGGCTATCCCATTTGCAGAGGAAACATGGGTATTTTGTGTATCCCCCTTGCATTCCCAATACAAATGCCACAATCTGAAAAAAAATGAAAATATTTAAAGAATTTAGAGAATTTGTTCTATCAGATAAAAAAATCTATGCATTGGACTGTATCACTTCTGTGGGGAAGTTAAGTGTTCTTATACGCTCTCAAATAACCTTTGGAAAAACAACATAGTCAATAGCAATAGTTTACTTATGATATTAGTATTACCTTCAAATCTCCACAGATCCTCCAGTTATGTTGGTCGTATACGAGAGCATCCAGTAAAATTTTCATGTTATCGTAGCTCTCAGTAAGTTGTACGGAATGTGCTACAGGGACTGATGCAACCCTATTCCCAATGTTGAGAAGTACTGCTTTCAAACTTCGTTTAGACGAGTCTATAAATAGCCTCCATTCTGATGCGTTATATGGCAGGCCCAAGGATTCGATTAGTCCCCTCAACATTGCAGCAGTACACTAAGAAAGAGGTATTTTCGTGCACTGCAAAAAACTTGCGGAATTCTTCCTCTCGTTTCCTATACCAGGAGAATGTTGTTCCCGGAGCCAGCAAGTTGTCCTCTCGAAGTCGTGAGCCCAAGATCTCAGCAGCTAATTTGGAAAGTCCTAAATCCCTGGTAAGATCATTAAGTTTGGCCTGGTTGAGAGGCCTCGGCTCATTTGAAGCGGTATTTTGAGGTATATACGACTGGGACTGGTCATTGGCATTGGTCATTGATTCATCATCAGAATCATCGAAGTCCAGGGTTTGAGGTGGGTCGGGTATTGGAATTCCAGGACCATGGGGTACAGGTCTCATAGCAGAAGGAATGTCAGGGTATACAACAATGTGTTTATTCTTCTTGTTAACTCCTGAAAATAGAAACACAGAAACATGGATATAAAACTTGCATATGAAATAGAATAAGCATTCAGACAGTGGCGGCTCGTGAGGGAAGGCTGCGGTCTGTAAGATATGAAATAGGTCGATGGAGTCTGTATATTTTCTTCCTTTTTCATTCATATTGTCCCTTCGGGGACAATATGAATGAAAAAGAAAGAAAATATACAATCATTGTATATGTAAATGTAACTAGTATAACAATATGTATGTGTAAATGTATTTTCTATAACAATATGTATATGTAAATGTATGATTACCATTATGGTGAATATTATGCTATATATGGTGAATACTACATTATGGTGAATATTATGTCAAGTTTCATACGAGGATTTCAAAATATTTAAGAAAAATAAATTTATAAGCCCACCTTGGAGGTTTGTCATGCAGAAATAGCAATCTGTCACGTGATCCTTTCCTTCTCTCCAAATCATGGGAATTCCAAAAGGCAAAGATTTCGCTCTGCCTTTGCTCCATCTCCTCAAATTTTCAATGCACATCTTGCAGCACATATGAGGGGCGAAATTTTTGTCCTGGTCCCTTAGCTTAATTCCAAAGTATGCTCTATACATTGTCTTCACAAATTTAGTGATTTGGGACTGGTTATTTGGCATGGTAACCGTCCCACATATGTAGCAGAATCTATTGGGATCATTTTTACATGCTCTATTCATTATGAAATATTTTATCTATATGCCTGAAAAGTAAAAAAAGATATTATACAAGTGAAACAAGTGATGATAGATGTTACTGTTCCAATTCCGCTTTGACAAAATCACGAAAAATTCTATTTTACTTATGAGGCCATAGCCGGATAACCTGAGCTGATTGAGAAAAACGGATTGCAGATTCGAAATCAGCAGGAAAAACTCTATAAGAATCACTTACAAAACCATTGACAGCAAAATTGATGCATACCAGTGTTATATATATATCGGGTGTTTTTTTTTAAATATCTGACACTTTAAAAGGTTTGTATTTTTTATTTACTGAAATAAGAGCATTTATGAACCGTTTATCATATCCTCTTACTGTGTGTATACTTATGTAGCCTATAGCAAACCCATGTACTTAACAAATAATACGATACAAAACAAGTTCTAAGCGTGGAATAAACATAAATAAAGTGAGAAATGTAGAGAGTTGAAATGTAAATTCAATAAATTCAAAGTTGTTTAATGTTACCATAGTGACGACACCTCTACATATGGGGAATTAGTCTCCTAGTGCAAAACATGCTCTATGTGATGTCTTCTCAGTTTATGATACTTTTACACGATACTTTCGGGGGAGAAGAGTTCTGTTCAACAGATTTTCTCCGGTTAATGATAAAGGACTATCGTGGCTACCAACATCACCAGCTTTAAACCCCTGTGACTTTTATCTGTGAAGGGTATTTAAAAGACAGTGTGTTTAAAGAGAATCCACGCACAATAGAAGACTTGAAAGCATCAATTGAACAAGAAATTTCTCAGACTTCAACAGATACTCCGTCCAGAGCATTATAAAATTTTGTTGTTCGTGTGCAAAGAGTTAATGAGCTGAGAGGACATCACATAGAGCATGGTTTGCGTTCGGGGACAAATTATCGCATGGGTAGAAAAAGTACAGTAAAATTTCCATGTTTTTATTTCAGCTAAAAAAATACGAACTTTTTAAAGTGTCAGATGTTTAAGAAATTACCCGATATATATATATGTATATACAAGTATACAAGTAAATATCTGGAAAGTTTATTAACCAACAATGGAGATTGCAATAAGGAAGTAAGATCTAGAATTGGTATGGGTAAGGTAGCTTTTGAGAGACAAAGAATGCTACTTGCAGTAAACTCAACTTGAAGCTGAAGAAAAGGTTAGTAAAAAGCTTGATATGGAGTGTGGTACTGTATGGAGCAGAAACATGGACACTGAAAACTGAAAAGAAACTCCTGGAAAGTTTTGAAATGTGGATTTGGAGAAGAATACTAAAGATAAGCTGGAGGGAACACCAAAGTAATGAGGAAGTACTGCAACAGGTGAGGGAGGAAAGAAGACTCATTAAGGTGATAAGAGAAAGACAGAAGAAATGGATCGAACATGTGTTGAGAGGAGAAGGATTGTTGAAGGAGGTGATAGAGGGTAGATACGAAGGTAGAAGGCCGAGGGGAAGGAAAAGGAAAGCAATGCGGGATGATTTGAAGGCAGGCAGAAGCTATCATGAGATGAAAAGGATAGCTCAGGATAGGACACTTTGGCGGAACACATGAGTTGGACCTGCCTGATAGGCAGAACACGATGGATGGATGAATACAAGTAGAGAGAGAGAGAGAGAGAGGAGAGAGAGAGAGAGAGAGAGAGAGGAAAATATTTTTAAGTGGATATAGGAATTACTTATTTGAATATGTTTAAAAACATTAAAATTCACAAAGTTCGAATCAGATATGTTGGAAAGGTGAACAAACGAACCATGAATTTTTTCTTTGTGATAAATGTGAAGAACATTAATATATTATATAAAAATGTTATAAAAACAGAGTATTATTTTTATTAATTGCATCGCATATTTGTCCAAGTTAACACAGTTATTTGAACTTCATTAGTGAAGCAACATTTTCGAAGAGATGATAATAACTTGCACTGAGATAAATTGACTGAAAATGGAAAGCGAAAACGCATTCATCAAATTGCACTTCAGAATATGTAATGTTCACTCTGCAAATACATTGGAAATGATTGGTCTATCACATTTACTTGGACATAGCTCTGAAAGTTGACTGTAAATACAAGGACCAAATATTTGTGAACCGTTTATCATATCCTATTACTGTATGTATACTTATTTACAGCAAACTCGTGTGCGTATCAAATACTGCAATACAAAACCACAAGCTGTTAGCGTGAAATAGACATAAATGAAGTGAGAAATGTAGAAAGTTGAAATGTAAATGCAATAAATTCAAAATTGTTTAATGTTTTACAATAGTGACACAATTTTGTATTAAAACTTTTCTAAGATTCATCTGCTATTAATTATTCTATAACTTATATGAATATTTATTTATTTATTCATTTATTTATTTATTTATTTATTTATATCACGGATAAAGTTTAAAACTTCCATATTTACATATTTAACCAAGCTAAATAAATGAGATTGGTGTGAGCAGACTGAATTTTAAAGTGAGGTATATAATTGGGTAGCAATGTGTATATATTTTTTTTCTTATGAAGGAAGGAGGGGCCAGGGCGAGTGCTCGCATAAACGTCCCACCTTCCTACAGAAGAAGAATAAGAGAGCCAATGTCAAAGTTCAAAGTTTTGGAGATGTCTGGCTATTTGCGTTTAAAAGATTGGCGGTCATAGACAGGGGAAAAGATGGATTGAGGAAGGTTGCTCAAGAGTTGACCAGTCGAGTACATGAAAGACTGAGAATACTGATTAACCTTTGCATTAGGGAGATCGACAGAAAAGGAATGGGAATGTGTCGAAAGTCGGGTACTGCGTGCTCTCAGTAAAGGAGGAGGCATGCAGTTAGTAAGAAGAGCAGTGTTCGTTACAATACTGATATAAAGAGAAAGTGAGGTAATACTGCTGCGAAGAGAGAGGGATTGAAGACAGTCAGTAAGAAGCGGGGAATTGATGAGACAAAAATTCTTAGTTCCACTCGATCAAGTAGAGCTGTGTGGGTTGAGCCATCCCATGCATGAGAAACGTACTCCATACAGGGGCGGACCAGAACCTTGCACAGAGGCAGCATATAAGTGAGGGAGAAGAAACTGCAGAGCCGGTACAACGCACCTAACCTCTTAGAAGCTGTTTCAGAAAGAGAGGGTATGTGATCTTTCCAAGAAAGCTCACGAGAAAAGGAAAGATCATGAATGATAAGAGAAGAGGAAAGATTGAGTTGTGTATTGTTGAAGATAAGGGAATAGTTGTTCGGAAGATTGTGAGTAGACAGATGAAAGAACCGAGTTTTTGAAAGCCACGAGGTTTTCTCTGCCCCAACCAGAGATAGAAAAGTCAAAGGTCAAGTGAGCAATAGCCGTCTCACGCTGAGCATGAAGTAACTGTTGAAATGGACGCTTTGTTAAGCGGGTGGAGAAGTGAAGGGTGGAATCATCGTCATAGTAGTGAATAGGACTGGAAGTGCGACGTAAAAGATCATTGATAATTAAAAGGAAGAGAGTGGGTGACAGGACACAGCCCTAAGAAGCAACACTGTTAATAGATTTAAGAAAAGAACAGTGGCTATCTACAACCGCAGCTATACATCGGCCAGAAAGGAGATCAGAGATGAAGGCACAGATAAAAGGATACTAGAAACCTAAGGAGGACGGTTTGGAAATTAAGGATTTCTGCCAGACTCCATCAAAAGCTTTTGATATGTCTAGCGAAATAGCAAAAGTTTCACCGAAATCGTGAAAGGGGGATGACCAAGAGAGATATTCAAGAGATATACTGTCGATCTGAAAGAAGATTGTGAGAAGAGAGGTGTTTAAGAATCTTCCTATTAAGGATAGATTCAAAAACTTTAGAAAGGCAAGAAATCAAAGCAAATGAACAATAATTGGAGGTTTAAGAGCGGTCACCCTTCTTTGGGACGAGGTGAATGAAAGCGAACTTCCAGCAGGAAGGAAAAGTACCAGATGAAAGACGAAGACCAAACAATTTGTCTAGGCAGAAACATAGTTATTGAGAACCCATAGGAGGGACACCATCAGGACCGTTCGCTTTCCTAGAGTTGAGCCCAGATGGGGCAGAAAAAACATCCTTGAAAGAGATTCTAATTTCAGATATAATTAAGTTAAAAGAGGAAAGAGATGGAGGAACAACACCGGAATCGTCGAAGGTTGAGTTGGAGGTGAAAATTTGAGCGAAGAGGTGAGTTTTATCAGGAGAAAAACGGCAACTGAGCCGTCAGAATGGAAAATAGGAGAGGATGGAAAGAAGAAGAAAGAGTAAAGTTGCTTGAGAGGTTCTTGGTTAGGTGCCAAAAAGAACGAGAAGAATTAGAATTAGATAGGTTTTCTCATTTTTGTCTGATTTTGGCGAGTCGAAGAACAGATTTCGCACGATTTCGGGCAGGAACATAAGCAGAGTGGCTGGAGGTAGTAGTTGGCGACGGTACCTTCTGAAAGCCTCTTCTCTGTTGCAAATATCATTATAATAAGCAAAGTTAAACCAAGGTTTTTTTGAATTAGTAATAGGAAAAGAATATGAAATGTACACCTCCATGCCCGAGAGAATCACTTCCGTGATGCGCTCAGCGCATTTGGAGGGGCCCTGTCCAGCAGTAATCATTCCATCTAAAATCAAAGCAGTACTGCCTAAGAACCACCCAATCACCGTAGCTAATGTGTCAAAGGCACCTCCACTTCAGAGGATTCAAAGCCCGAGCTGGAACGATAGGACAGGAAACAGATACAAGATTGTGGTCAGAGGAGCCCAACGGAGAAAAAAGTTTGAAAGAGTAAGAAGAAGGATGAGTGGTGAGAAATAAATCCAGAATGTTGGGCCTATCTCCAAGGGTATCGTGGATACGAGTAGGGTGCTGTACAATCTACTGTAGGTCACTCGAGATAGAGAAGTTGTAAGCTAGTTCACCTGGGATGTTTGTGAAATGGGAGGAAGGCCATAACCTTGGTTTTGCTTCCGCCCGAATTGTTAATTCTGACGAAAGTCGAGCTTGTCACTGCACCTTAAACCAACAGTTTAACGTGGAATCCGAACCACGCCCCACCACCATTCCAGTGTCTTAACCACCAGGTTCTTTATTTCCTTATATATATACATTTTAACTGCAACCAACTCACAGTATAATTAATGTAAAGAACGACGCTTGATTAGAAGAGTGTCCGGACAAGAAGAGGAGAGTAGGCCTAGTATTAAGCAGTTTGATGTGGCTAGTGGAGTAGGCTTACTATAATTACTGAATGAAATGATATGAATAATTCGAGGCCACCAGCTTGGATTACACCCAAGGAAGCAATATTAATAAGGTTAGAAAAATCACCTTGTTTTTTTGTATTTCATTAAGAAAATAAATCAGTTATTTGTTCACATTGAATAACAATACAATAACGGTAGTTATAGTGATTAACATTACAATGAAGGTATTTACGATGATTAACAATTATATAACGGCACTTATATTATGCTAAAGATGACTGAGGATTAGCAAATAAGGAAATAGTTATACAGCTTAATTGTTAAGTAATTTTATATAGGCTAATGAGTTATGCTCAAATAGAACGCAGCATGAAATATGAAGCCTATTGATAACAGAAATTATGCACATACGGTAGGAACTGTAAATGGTTTACGTAATAAACTGATTAGATATCGACTTGTGGTGAAGGATGAGTTAAACCAGGGTCGGAAGGATGTCGTCTCAAGTGTTGATTCGCTTCGGTTGCGTTGAGGTGTTGCTTGAGGAACTGAGGCCGGCTGAAGTCGAACGGTGCTGGGTTTCGAAGGAGTGCTTCTGCAGGCGGACTGTAGAAGGCCTTACTTGATAATAGACTTCGCGTAGGCCCGACCGGAACCTTGAAGGAACAGCAGGCCGCTCCCCGGCGAAGGCCGGAGAGCGGGTGGCTTGACGAGTGTTACTGCTGACGAAGGCTGAGAGTGAGACGTGACGACCAAACGAGAAGTGAAGAATGCGGAGAGAGGAGTGGGTTGTGAGCTGTCTCGTAGCTGAGGTGTGAGGTAGAGTCTCAGTGGACTCCGCCTTTTAATAGGTTCGTAGGACGCTAAGTTTTCGCGGCCTTTTGAGACGCCTACAAGCGTCCTGTTGTTTCTCCTTGACGAACCACGTGTGTTTTTGGACTCCTGATGCTTCCAAGATGTTTGAGAATGACGGGGAAAGTAATTCCTTTGTCTGCCCGCTATATATATATATATATATATATACACAGTATATGTACTATTGTACAGTATATGGGATGAATTTCACAATTAAACACGTGAAATGAATGAGTGATGCAAATCCACAAGGAAAACATTTTTTTTCCAAGGTGTTTCGTGTATTCAGAAGTACACCTCGTCAGGTGTACTTCTGAATACACGAAACGCCTTGGAATCATTTTTCTTTGTCTTTGTGATTTTGCATCATATATATATATATATATTATACATTCAACTGCAAAGAACACGCAGTATAAATAACGTAAAGAACGACGCTTGTATAGGAGATATTCCGCGCAAGACGAGAAAGAGAAAACAACAAATGAAAAAATGAAGTACCACCTGGGAATCGAACCCGGGATCTTCCGATTGCCGGTCAGACGCGATAACCACTACACCATGGACTTCACTCTTCCAAATGCCGTAATTCCTCTACATACTCGCAGAAACCAATGCCCCAAGGGGGCACCTCCCGCATGCCGTAACATTATATACATTCAACTGCAAAGAACACGCAGTATAAATAACGTAAAGAACGACGCTTGTATAGGAGATATTCCGCGCAAGACGAGAAAGAGAAAACAACAAATGAAAAAATGAAGTACCACCTGGGAATCGAACCCGGGATCTTCCGATTGCCGGTCAGACGCGATAACCACTACACCATGGACTTCACTCTTCCAAATGCCGTAATTCCTCTACATACTCGCAGAAACCAATGCCCCAAGGGGGCACCTCCCGCATGCCGTAACATTATATACATTCAACTGCAAAGAACACGCAGTATAAATAACGTAAAGAACGACGCTTGTATAGGAGATATTCCGCGCAAGACGAGAAAGAGAAAACAACAAATGAAAAAATGAAGTACCACCTGGGAATCGAACCCGGGATCTTCCGATTGCCGGTCAGACGCGATAACCACTACACCATGGACTTCACTCTTCCAAATGCCGTAATTCCTCTACATACTCGCAGAAACCAATGCCCCAAGGGGGCACCTCCCGCATGCCGTAACATTATATACATTCAACTGCAAAGAACACGCAGTATAAATAACGTAAAGAGCGACGCTTGTATAGGAGAAATTCCGCGCAAGACGAGAAAGAGAAAACAACAAATGAAAAAATGAAGTACCACCTGGGAATCGAACCCGGGATCTTCAGATTGCCGGTCAGACGCGATAACCACTACACCATGGACTTCACTCTTCCAAATGCCGTAATTCCTCTACATACTCGCAGAAACCAATGCCCCAAGGGGGCACCTCCCGCATACCTTGCGCGGAATATCTCCTATACAAGCGTCGTTCTTTACGTTATTTATACTGCGTGTTCTTTGCAGTTGAATGTATATAATGTTACGGTATGCGGGAGGTGCCCCCTTGGGGCATTGGTTTCTGCGAGTATGTAGAGGAATTACGGCATTTGGAAGAGTGAAGTCCATGGTGTAGTGGTTATCGCGTCTGACCGGCAATCGGAAGATCCCGGGTTCGATTCCCAGGTGGTACTTCATTTTTTCATTTGATGTTTTCTCTTTCTCGTCTTGCGCGGAATATCTCCTATACAAGCGTCGTTCTTTACGTTATTTATACTGCGTGTTCTTTGCAGTTGAATGTATATAATGTTACGGCATGCGGGAGGTGCCCACCCTTGGGGCATTGGTTTCTGCGAGTATGTAGAGGAATTACGGCATTTGGAAGAGTGAAGTCCATGGTGTAGTGGTTATCGCGTCTGACCGGCAATCGGAAGATCCCGGGTTCGATTCCCAGGTGGTACTTCATTTTTTCATTTGTTGTTTTTCTCTTTCTCGTCTTGCGCGGAATATCTCCTATACAAGCGTCGTTCTTTACGTTATTTATACTGCGTGTTCTTTGCAGTTGAATGTATATAATGTTACGGCATGCGGGAGGTGCTCCCTTGGGGCATTGGTTTCTGCGAGTATGTAGAGGAATTACGGCATTTGGAAGAGTGAAGTCCATGGTGTAGTGGTTATCGCGTCTGACCGGCAATTGGAAGATCCCGGGTTCGATTCCCAGGTGGTACTTCATTTTTTCATTTGTTGTTTTCTCTTTCTCGTCTTGCGCGGAATATCTCCTATACAAGCGTCGTTCTTTACGATATATATATATATATATATATATATGCTCCTCGGTGGTGTAGTGGTTAACATCGCTGACTATGACTCCATCGGCCCCGGGTTCGAGTCCTAGTGACGGCAGGTGGCTGCCAGCTAACCGAGCTGATCATCCTCCCACACAATAAAAATTGGTTGGTTGATAAATGGGTACCCTGGATAGCCAATGGTTGAGACGCTGCGCTGCTGATCGGGAGGTATTGAGATCGAGACGAAGCGAGGACTGTAATTTCCGACCACTCGTGGCGGATCGTTGTTTGGATTCCACCTTAAGCTGTAGGTCTAAGGTGGAGCAACAAGCTTGACCTTCGTCATACTGAACGATTCGGGCGGAAGCAAAACCAAGGTTAACGAAGGTGTGTATATATATATATATATACATATATACACATATATATAATATATAAACATTAATATATACATATATACCGAGGGTAAACAAGCATCAATAGAGACCACGATAATTGTCCTCAAGAACACGTCAAGGCTCACTAATGGAATGCCAGAATGTGCGTCAGCTTTTCATAAAACAAAGGGAAAAAAAACACGATTCTACATACATTCATTCAATATATCTGCTCTAAAACAAATAAATGCGGACACTGATTATAATAACATGAAACGCAGCCGTTAATAAAAACTATAATGGAAATATATTTAGTAACAAGTAAAGTAAATAATGAAAGTTTAAAATAAATTTGGAAATTGATCTCACCAACCAACGAATTAAACATCATGAGAGAGAGAGAGAGAGAGAGAGAGAATCCTGTTAAATTTTAAGCTTTAACGAAACCCCCTTCTAGATCGTGTATTGATTTAAGCGTTCCAGGAACGCCAAATCAACTTTGGATAAATCACATTTATTTTTGTGGTTGGAAGTGCTGAAATTTAACACGGACGAAAATTAAATGTTTTTCGTTCTAATTTGTTTTTAGTAACATTATTCAGGAGTGAGTGTGCCCCAGGGGTCACCTGAGCCAGAGCGGAAACAGGGTGAGTGGCTGGCCAATCCTACCCGATGCCAGCGGATGGGAGCGAACTTAGAGCGTCACCGCCCAGAGCATGATACCGTAATCACTGAGCTGCCGGGCATTCATTTTATTAACACAACCCATGCCTTAAGTTCCTACGCAATGAACTACATTCACTTAAGTTCCAATATATGTATAGTATGTACGAGTATACGCTTTGATCTTTGATTTTTTGTTTGTTTGTTTAAATATAACCTTTTTTTATAACTAATTTCTCAATATTTTTTTTGCAAGCATTTTATCATCATTAAAAGCTAATGTACAAATTTCGCTTTCATAACGCAAGGATTCACTGTATCGAATTTCGCGAATGAGGCATCAGATTATTATCGGTGTTGTAGCGTAGAAAATAAAATGTCTTGAAATTAGATACTGGCTTAAAATTAAATCCCGTAATTATTATTATTATTATTATTATTATTAAACGAAAGTTACTGACGATGAACGTTTAGGAATTTCGCGAGTGTTGCTTCACTCCTTGTGCGTAAAATGGCTGCACGTTAATTAAATCTTCAGTTTCACTAATCCTATTTAACTTCGTATGAATGACCGACGCTCGACGGTTGACGATTGACAAAACAAACAAAATAGAGACGAGACCAAGTCTCAAAATGAAATGGAAAAAAATGAAAATGGAAATATTGAAAAATTTTTTAGACTTTGTTTTATTTCTTTCACGAGATTTACTGTGTGTGTGTGTGCGCGCGCGCGCGTGCTAGAGAGAGAGAGAGAGAGAGAGAGAGAGAGAGAGAGAGAGAGAGAGAGAGAGAGAGAGAGCGCAATAAAATTTTGCTCATTGGATGAAATTTGAATTCGAGAAGCATATGGCTTCACCATTCAAAAATTTAAAACAAATTTTCTCACAAAGCTATTTTTCAAAAAATTTCAGGTTCGAATATTAACGAAAGTGTATATATCAAATGCCATGTCATTTAACAAAGTTTTTATTTATTATATATACAAACACGAAGGCCACTCAATATATTTTGCCCCACCTTTTTTTTTTCTTTCCAAATTTCCTTGTAAATTTCAGGAATTTTTTACACAAGTAGTTACATACCTTTTTTACAAGTTTTTATTTTTCCATATAGTCTTCATCCTTTTCTACGGCTTTCCTCCACCTCGAAACAAGGCCTTTATTCCTTGCTAGTAAAAGGCTGGGTTCCGCTGGAGCCACCTCTTAACCTTTTCAACAACCTCATCGTTACTCTGAAACTTTCTTCCACGAATAGCATCCTTCATTGGCCGAAACAAATTGAAGTCTGAAGATGCCAGATCCGGGCTGTATGGAGGGTGGGGTAATACAGTCAAGCGCATTTTTGTGATGGCCTCTCTTGTTTGCAAACTGTTGTGTGGTCTTGCGTTATCGTGCAAAAGAAGGTCGTGTTCCAGTTTTCTCTCCCGTCGAACTCGCTTTATACGTCTCTGGAGTCTCTGTAGGGTAGCAATATATGCCTCTGAGTTGATTGTTTGTCCTTTCTTCATAATGTCCACCAGAATCACCCCTTTCATGTCCCAGAAGATGGTGGTCGTAACCTTTCCTGCAGAGGGAGCCCTTTTGAACTTTTTCTTGCGTGGGAGTCCGTGATGCCACTCCATGGATTTGCGTTTTGTTTCAGGTTCAAAGTGGTGTACCCAGGTCTTATCCCCAGTCACAATTCGTGAAAGGAAGTCATCCCCTTCTATCTCGTATTGAACCAACGACTCAGAAGCAATTTATTTTCTTTGGGCTTTGTGATCTTCAGTCAGTTGGCGAGGAATAAACCGTGAACACACTTTTGAGTATCCCAGTTGCTGAATTATCGTATTCACACTTCCTTCACTAATTCCTAGCTCCTGTGAGAACTTCTTGTATGTGACGCGCCGATTTGATCGAATGATGCTGTTGCACGTTGCACAGTGTGAGATGTCACAGCCGATGCCGGGCGACCGCTGCGTGGCTCATCATCGAGGCTGGTTCTCCCTCTCTCCGATGATCTCACACGTTTAGACCAGCGTCTAACTTTGCTTCGATCAACAACCATCTCCGTAAACGTTTTGTAGACGTTTGTGAATATTTCCAACTGTTTCCTTCTCTGCGGTTAAGAACTCGATAACAGCTCTCTGTTTACGACGCATATCACTGTCAGATGCCATTTTCGAAACTGCGTTAACCATCAGTTTTATATAAGGGCGTTTAAAAGCGGTTTTATTCAAGGAGGGGAGGTTCAAACTGGAAAAATCCGGTTATGTTATAATGTTTCAGACCAACAAAGACCCTAGGATCCACTCATGGCTGGTCTGTGAAGTGCAGAAAGTTCAAACTTACAGCTCAAAAGACATTTCAGCCCCATGGCCTATTATTTAGCTAAGGAAAAAGGGTGGGGCAAAATATATTGGGTGACCCTAGTATATACTGTATATATATATATATATATATATATATATATATATATATATATATATATGTCAAAACCTCGGAGCAGTTCTGTGCGTTGGTCTCTCTTCACACGAAGGTCAAGTTGGTCTCTTGCACTCTATTGCACATAGGTACACCCGGCTCATCTGGTACCAATCTTGGCTGTGAAATGTCTCTGAATTTCCTCTAGTTTATTAATCTCTTCCTTTTTATATGGGGACGTCAAGAATGAACAGTATTCAAGTTTTGATGTGTTCAGTGTTTTCAGCAGGGGAATCATTACTTTCATGTCCCTTCTTTCAAAGGCTATCAGTACCTGTCCCGCGATTCGTTTTTGCTTTGTTTATCGCTATCTGATTTTGTGTCTCAAATTTCGCATCGTCGGTCATTATAACCCCGAAATCTATTGTTTTCGTGCTTCTCCGAATTTCCTGTCTATCTTGGACGTAATATGCTGTCTGTTTAAGTTCCTCAGTTCTTCCATATCTCAACAGCTGAGATTTCTCTGTGTAAAATATCATGTCTTTGTCTTCTAACCATTTGTATATTCTGTTCGTGTCCCTCTGTAGGGCCTCCATCTCATTTGCATCACTGATTTTTCTGCTGATCTTTGTATCGTCTGTAAAGGATGTACTGTTGTTGATTACTTCACTGTCTATGTCTGTTAGCACGATAATTAATAGGAGTGGGGCTAATACTGTTCCTTCCTCTGCGTACTTTCGATTTTGATGATGATATACCGTGAATTTTTATGACCTGTTGACGTTCTCTGAGGAAATTGTAGAGCCATTTTTCTACTTTGCTTGTTATTCCCATTTGTTTCATTTTGTGCTATTACACCATCATCACATTTGCCGAACGCTTTATCAAAATATATGAAAATGACAGCGTAGTTTTCATTGCTCTCAAGTGCGTGTAGGATATTGTTATAGTGCTCTATTAGTTGTGATAGGCATGATCTTCCTGATCGGAATCCGTGCTGGTTCTCATTGAATCTTTCCAGCGTCTCCAAGAAGTCATAGATTTTCTCTCTAACTATTCTTTCAAATACTTTGGTGAGATGGAACGTCAGTGGCACTGGGGTATAGTTCTTTGCTCGAGATCTATCCCCTCTTTTATATATAGGGACAATGTTTGCTTTTTTCACGAGGCTCGGTATTTCTCCGGTATCTTGGGATCTTCTCGATATCCAGTATAGGGGTGTAGCTATTTTATTTTTAGTTTTTAATCAAGAATGCGTTCCATTTGTCCGGACCTATAGCTGAATCCGATTTCATTTGACCTATAGTTCGCGCTATATCTTCTGGGATAAAATCAAAATCTGCTATACAATCTCTCTGTAATTTATCTTCAAAGAATGCATCTCTGTCAGGTACCCCTTTATCACTTTATGGGGTACCGAAAACTGATTCGTACTGGGCTCTCAATGTTTCAAATATTTCTTTTAATATATATATATATATATATATATATATAATATATATATATATAATATATATATATATATATATACCGTATATATATATATATATCGCCTTTACCAGTAAAACAATTTTTCAAAAATGAGTTCGAATTAATTCTTGCATGTGACTTGACGTAAAGGCCTTAACAATTACTTCACAAGCCTCAGAACGACTCAATTTTTAGGCGCTATTATTATTATTATTATTAGGCGCTGTCTATTATTATTATTATTATTATTATTATTACTTGCAAAAAAGAATACTTGTGTTTGTTTGGCTCCGCGTAGTTACACTAATTTCTCTATATTAAGTATACATTGTTGAAAATTTATTTCTCAGGAAAACATTTCAGTTGATTTCAATTTGGAAGCATATAAGTCCTTCTACTGGAATCTCTTGAAATTTACTTCTTGGGCTCAAAACAGCACATACACACAGTCTATACCTTCATTTATTTCTATATTATGCTTGTACCTATATAATTATATGTATATAGCATTCCTGTTTTATATATATATATATATATATATATGTGTGTGTGTGTGTGTGTGTGTGTGTGTGTGTGTGTGTGTGTGTGTGAACCGATATATACAATCTTGTTTGCATTTTCCTTCTGATGAATCATGCATCCGGACCTTATAATGGGCAAAGTGTTTACAATGCGAACTGACGACAAACACACGTATAAGGAGTATAAATAAGACTATTACTTTCAATGCGATCAAAAAGAGTATTGTTCCTTTCAGCAGTGATGAGCTGTGTTGAGTCTTCTTTGCGTTTACCTTCTTTGTGCTTTGTTGTCGTAATGCTGCGAGCTACTCGTAGTCTACAGAGTGACGGTGCACTGGTGGCAAACCTTTTATGCTGGCGGGTCATTTTTGTTACTTTTGATTTTTAAAAAAACGAAATTGGGTCACATAATTTATTTACTATTTTTAGTGAGAAACTTCTTGTAGGATTTTAGCTGCTAATATTTTGATCCGAGGTTTATATTTAGTTGTCTCTAGTCTCTCACACACATGCAGCACTCATATCTGTGCCAAGGTGATTCCTCGTGGTGGATTTGACGAAATTCATGGAGGAAAACAACTGCTCACATGAATAAGATGAACCAAACATTGTTAGCAGAGCTAATGCTAACTTTTTCATGGATGCAAAAGAATTTGGTAAAGAGTTCCATTCTGCAAGAATAAGATTCTCTACTCTTTCTATTGATTTTTGTTCTCTGGTTACACCCAAAATTGACGACTCCAATTCCTTTTCTTGTAACTTCAGATTAGCGTGAACCAGTGATTGGTGATAAAGAAGTGACCTTAGACATATCTGAATGGAAGGAAATAATTGAATTCTGTAAAACTAACCTAGAAGAACGTCAACCAAGAGATGATTACCGAGAAACCTTAGAATTAACACTTGTTTCTGGGAGAAGTACCCCACGAGGAAGAAGACTGATGCAATCAGGTGCTGTACATCGTGCACGTTGGCTAGCAAACGTAATTTATTCTATAAAGATTTATATCCTCCGTTCACGGGTTCGTCTAACATCAAGAGAAATATCATCTTTAAGAAGATTCAATTTATTCAGTACAAAGATTTATGTAAAAGCATGGTTCCAATGCCCCCAAGCAACTTTAGCTCCTGCAAATGACCTTGAGCTCCTTCAGCAATTAAAAACTTATCCAGACATTGTCGTCTCTAAATCTGCAGGCAAGGCATTCGGTAATCATTTGTGGTATTTAAGTGAACGTCTGATTGGTCTCTCTTTCTTTGATGATCGTGTACCTTTAGAAATGAAGAGATTGATGGTCGCAGCTCTAAAAAAATGAAGGAGATAAATGCCCTCCAAATAGAATTTGTCCAATGATTGCTGAAGGAAAAGATCTGTCCTCATTTGTCACAGCAAACTCGCGACATCTGTTCTCAACTTTAGGGTTGGAAGATGACTTTCTAACTTCAGTAGATCCAGCTCATTGAGAACAGATTCCAGATTATCAAAACGCTTCCAAGATTTTTAAAAGCATGAAGGTTGTCAATGATATAACAGAAAGGGGAGTAGCATTGATAAAGGACTTTAACGCCTCTGTAACGAGCAATGAGGAACAGACACAGGTTTTGCTTCAGGTCGTTGAGGAACATCGTAAAACATTCCCAGATGCAAGAAAGAAAACATTAGTTGAAGGTCTCCAAAGTTCAACCAGGCGACAATGAATTGTTAGCACCATCGAAACCCCCTCCATTGAGAGGATAATACTCACCCTAATGGGTGAGGGAGACCTGGAGCTGAACTCAAAAAAGACTAAGCTAAAATCTTGTGGACTCTTGCGGCACCTCTAAAATATTCCCGATTTGTATACAAATTGGTATTCTGAGTTTTTTGGGGAATAAAACAATATTATGAGTTCCGAACTTAACTCTTTGAAGATTATGTTATACAGCCACCCTAATATATATATGTTACAGTAAAAGTGTGTAACCAGCCATTTCGCGTAATGAATTAAACTTTTAGTCATTTCGCGAAATGCTGTTTCACTTGGTCATTTCGCGAAATAACTAAAATCTTCAGCCATTACGCGAAATGGCTGAAATTCCACCTTGGTCATTTCGTACAAGATCATTTGCCCGGTTAGGTCAACTATATGCCCTTGACAATTGGTTTGGTTAAGTTGTGTTATTTTCGTTAGTTTTAACGAAAATAACACGACTTAACCTAACCAACTGTCAAGGGCATACAGTTGACCTAACCGGGCATACAGTTGACCTAACCGGGCAAATGATCTTGTAAGTTGTGTTATTTTCGTTAGTTTTAACGAAAATAACACGACTTAACCTAACCAATTATCAAGGGCATACAGTTGACCTAACGGGCCTTCAATGGCGGACATCGGAATAACATTGAAGGCCCGGTTAGTATTTGAAAAACCTCCATATTGAAAATTCAAATTCAAATGTGTTCAAATGTGTATTTGAAGAGTGTTTCTCACTTATTTGAACAGACCTGTGGATGTATGTATGTTTTAGCAGATTTAGTTAGTTAAATAAAGGTTTCCAATTTTATTGTAATGTTATTTCTATGAATTCATGACAAAAGTCATTTTAGCCATTTCACGAAATGACCAAGGTGGAATTTCAGCCATTTCGCGTAATAGCTGAAGATTTTAGTCATTTCGAGAAATGACCAAGTGAAACAGCCATTTCGCGTAATGGCTGAAGATTTTAGTCATTTCGAGAAATGACCAAGTGAAACAGCCATTTCGCGAAATGATTAAAAGTTTCAGACATTACGCGAAATGGCTGGTTACACACTTTGACTGTAACATATATATACAGGGTGTCCCAGAATTAACTATCTATTTCAATGAAATCGGACGAATTTTTAAAAAACACACTTTTATTTATGTTTATCATGCTTAATATGTGTTAAAAATGTATAAATTTCTAAATTTTTTTCATAATTTTATTTTCATAATTTTTTCATTATCTGGTCCAATGAAAGACCGTCTGAAGTCATAGAATGGCAAAGAGACTCTCCAAAAGTTAACGTGTGGCTTGGAATGACCAAATCCAAAATTTATGGCCCATTCTTCTTTGCGGAAGCAACTGTAACAGGTACCGTCTACCTTGATATGCTTCAGCAGTTTCTCGAACCACAGCTTCTTGATGATGGCATTCTTGATAATGTTGTGTTTCAACAAGAAGCATTGATCTTTTGGCGATAAAACCTTTGTTTTTATGAAACCCCATGCAAAGAAATCCAGGGGTGTCAAATCCGGAGAACGCGGAGGCCAAGGTCGAGGTCCTCCACGTCCAATCCACCGATTCGGAAGGCGTCTGTTGAGGTATTCTCGAACAATTAGAGCATAATGACATGGTGCTCCATCTTGTTGAAACACAACATTATCAAGAACGCCATCATCAAGAAGCTGTGGTTCGAGAAACTGCTGAAGCATATCAAGGTAGACGGCACCTGTTACAGTTGCTTCCGCAAAGAAGAATGGGCCATAAATTTTGGATTTGGTCATTCCAAGCCACACGTTAACTTTGGAGTCTCTTTGCCATTCTATGACTTCAGACGGTCTTTCATTGGACCAGATAATGAAAAAATTATGAAAATAAAATTATGAAAAAAATTTAGAAATTTATACATTTTTAACACATATTAAACATGATAAACATAAATAAAAGTGTGTTTTTTAAAATTGTCCGATTTCATTGAAATAGATAGTTAATTCTGGGACACCTGTATATAATATATATTATATATATATATATATGAAAAGAAATCACACAGTAACACGTGATCTTTTTCATAAGCAAAGAATCACAGGGAAAAGGAAAAGGAAACACGAAGTCCGAGCGCTTTCGTGATATATTCACATCTTCAGGGACAAGAAAGAAATAGGAGTAGGCCCTGAAGGTGTTCCATAATTTTACTTTTTAAAATTTTTAATGGTCCAACGGGCTAATGTGGGCATTGGTGCACGAAACAACATGGTTACCAGTTTTTGGAGTTCCGGTAACATCAGACCCCCCACCCCACCTCCGATTTATATGGGACCTAAAAATTTGACTGAGAAAACGAAAGTTTTTCCGCTTCTCTGTGAATAAACATATGACTGTATTATTTTTTCTTGATAATAATATATTATTTTAATTAATTATATATTCTAGGGTGTTACCGCCACCCTGAAGCATCATCCCAGGCAGCCAGGCAGCTTCGCGGCGATGGGCTCGAAATTAGACCAGCTTATCAAGCCAGCTACAGTATATTTCGAGTGGGAACAAACCTGATTCCAGGTCCCCATCGTTTTTTTTTTTTTTTTGCATTTATTTTTAAACAAAAACGAATTCCTTTTACAATGATTAAAAAATTATACCAAAGTTTAATTAAAAAGATAAATACTTCTGCATAACATTACACAATAAACGCTCACTTAACATAATTATACATTTCAACCAAAGATTTTTTCTTGAAGTCTGGAAGAAGGCGTCGATGTTGCTCTATAACTTTTACCAGAAATTGTTTTTGTGATTCATCATTAACAATCAGCTTGATTGCTCTCTCGGCAGGATCATTCACAACTTTCATATTTTTGACAAAGTTCCCCATAACTTGGAAAGATTTGCAATTTTTCCAAGAAGTAACAAGTTCATTTAGCCAGTCACCACTAGTAGTCCAGTGGCGGCTCGTGACTAAAAATTCTAGGGGTGCTGTCTCTAAGAATGGGTTGAAATAATTACTGAAATAAAAGGATGAGCATTGAGCAATGAATAAAAGTTTCAAAAGTTATTGAAAAAGTTATTCAGTGAGCTCATCCTTATATTGTTCTTGATTATTTCAATTGTAAATAAAAAATTTAGGGGTACCGCAGTTCCGCAGTGCCTACCGACGAGCCGCCACTGACTAGTACCCAAGCATTGGAAAACAATTGAAGAACCCTTACCAACTAACTGACACAGCTTAGTTGTATTTGTCAGTTGTAGTTTTCAATATTAATTTACTGTCCCAGTGAACAATGCAATGCTCTGGAGGATTGAATGATGCCGTAAGTTGTTTTGCACTAGATGCTCTTGTATTTTTACATGAACGTTTAGAAGTAGACTTTGACAGGCTCATGTCATGTATATTTATATTTAATTCTGAGGCAACTGCTGCAGTGTAAACTGTTCTTTGGCTATGCGAGAGATTCAGCCTATCAGCCTTGTCAGAAACCATTTGAGAATCGAAAATGCGAATTCTTTTTTTAGGATTTCTTTGAGCCGAAGGTTGAAAGTCGGAATCATTCGATTCATTACTTGATTCATCATTATCTATAGGAATGTCATCATCAGATGGGATATTCATTTGTTCACCACTGGGTCCTGCATCCATGTCTGCTAAGAGTTTTTCTTTTCTCTCTACGTCATGTCGAATTCTTTGGTTTCGTCTTTCTGTTCGAGTTGCATAAGACTTATCAAGGCTGGAGACGTACATATTCCAAATAGTTCTTTGATCTTCAAGGAATTTTATATCTTCGCTTTTGTTTCTTGTTGTTCTCATTCCGTCTTTCATTATTGTTTCAATAGCATCTGCTGCCGATATATCCAATAGCATATCTAATTTTTTACAAAAAATATCCTTTTTATCTTCGAAAGTATTCCTGTTTTTGTGTTTTTTCAGTGTTTCATACTCATTAACTAAAGTCAGAATCTTTTCTTTTGGTCTTCTGCTTTTGGAAATATCTTGCGTTTTAATGCCAGCTAAGTCCCAGAATTTTTTTACTTTATTAAGTACAACTGTTGCAGCCTCTTCTTTATTGTCATAACCATATCATTTCTTTTTAAATGATAGAAATGCTGAAGTGCATCTGATTGGGATGGTAGCTGGAATAGTCCTGTAGGAATCAGTTCATCTTTAAGATTACCAATAATTGGATCATAACTGCTTTTTCTTAACTTAATTTAATTTCTTAGGAGTAGCCATGATATTCATTTAAAATAAGATTAGAATCAACCAAGTGAAAAATGCATCATATACTATATACATCATTGGATATCTGAAAAAACATAAAATATTGGCTTAATCAGCTGTTATAGAACATTTCTATGTATACTATTACGAATAAATAATCAATTTATACACCAAAATGTGCAAAGTTGATTTCTGAATAAATTGATATGCAATATGTATGCTTTTATTTAAGATTAAATATGATTAATCTTAAAAAAATGCTTAAAAGATGTCGTTTTTACTCAGGTTTTTACTATGCAATATAAATTGGGGGGGGGGGGGTGTCTGATATTACCGGAACTCCAAAAACTGGTAACTATGTTGTTTCTTGCACCAATGCCCATAACATTAAGATGTTGGACCGTTAAAAATTTTAAAAAGTGAAATTATGGACCACCCTAATGGATATTCGTACATAGAAAAAATTGCTGATCTATTAGGTTACGAACTAGGACCTTAAACCAGTCAATTACTAATGATGAATTTTCGCAGAATTGGCACTTATTGATAAAACAATTTTAAGAAAGTGGCACTGTATTCATTATAACGCTAATTAATCATTAATAAAAGGCAATAGGGATCACCTGAAGATCAGGGTTCCCAGCCTTCTTTATAAGGCTAACTAACGAAAATATCACGACTTAACCTAACCAATAGTTAGGTCAACTGTACGCCCTTGACGATTGGTTAAGTTAGGTCGTTATATTTTCGTTAGTTAGCCTTATAAAGCTAACTAGAGAAGGCTGGCGACCCTGATCTTCAGGTGATCCGGCAATAGTTTAGGAAATCAGTTTCAAACTATTCTGGCGAGTCTCAGAAACTGCGATGAAATACAATAAAATTTATATATTAATTAAAATCACTATCCTGAAGAGGAAGAGATAACGAAGAGTGTCGAAGCAATAATCTAATCTTTTTTATCATAAACTTTTAAAAAGTATCATTAGCATTGAATACGTACAAATGTATAGAATACAAAAAATTGTAATTTTAGTTTCTAGAATTTGCAGTTTTAGAAGAAAACTCGCTTGGTTTAATCTGATAGTCAATTCAGAAGATTATCATTAATTATTAACTTAATAAGATGGTCTACGTAAGAGTGTAAATAAACGTTAGCGGTGAATGTTCAAAGAGATTCACAAAATATATTACGGATCAATAAAAGAAAGTCACCCCCAGCCTTCTTTAGTTAGCTTTATAAAGCTAACTAACGAAAATATAACGACCTAACCTAACCAATCGTCAAGGGCGTATAGTTGACCTAACGATTGGTTAGATTAGGTCGTGATATTTTCGTTAGTTAGCCTTATAAAGCTAACTAAAGAAGGCTGGGGGTGGCTTTCTTTCATTGATCCTATATTACTGCACTTATTAAAAAGTAAAAATATTATTTAATAAAAACAGAAGAATTAAGACTTTTTTTTTTTTAAGTGACTGTTTTTTTCCTTATTTTTTTTTAAGTGACTGTTTTTTTCCTTAATGTTAAAGTAAGTATGTTTGACATTAATATTACATAAATTGTTTCAGTACATAAATTGTTTCAATTTATATGAAAATATAGTATGCAATGGAGGACTAAATTCATTAATATACATTTCTGTTTAAAATAATATCAGTAACAATTTGTACGAAAAGAAATAGTTTTGTTTTTTGTGCATTTGCGGAGTATATATATATATATATATATATATATATATATATATATATATATATATATATATAATATATATATAAAGAGAAAACCGCAATAAACGCGGGGACTTGACTGCATTAAATTTGCAAGTAACCACAATTTAACAAGGTAACAAGGTAACTTTACTGTCGTTGGGTCAAGTAGGAACACTGTTTGATTGTAGTTACTTACAGCTTCAAAGTATATATATATATATATATATATATATATTATATATATATATATATATTTATTTATTTATTGTTATAGTTATAAAATATAAATTATAGTTTGAGTCAGATGGAACAAACAATCTAATTTATAAAACATAGTTTACGTACAATATACTAATCTTTTGAGCAAAACCTTGAACAGTATGTTCCACGGAACTGTAGTAACTGCTATATCTTCATTGACTAAGAATGGTGTGAAACAACTTAATCAGTTGTGTGTTGTACTGTGTACAGCGTATAGTTTTCACAGTTGTATAATTGATAGAATCGTTACACAATACACATGCAACATGAAATTTATTGCTCCTACTGTACTTATTTTAATCTTTATACAAGGACAGATTTGCTGAGAGATAATAAATCGACACTTGATTTATGATTCTCTTATCTTCTTTAGATTCTGTAAGAAAATGTCTGATAATAGTCTGCACCGTGAACGTGAATAGAGTTAACACATGAATTAAGAGATCAGTTATTCACTCTGCATTAACAAGGCAACAGCCAAAGAGAAATTGCAATGGAATTCAAATATTCAAATAAGCAGTTAACATGAATTAAGAGATCAGTTATTCACTCTACATTAACAAGGCAACAGCCAAGAGAAATTGCAATGGAATTCAAATATTCAAATAAGCAGTTAACACGTTGGGTGTCACACGACCCACCGATGTGTTATTCTTCTTGCTTATTTCATAGAGTTGCTGGTACAGCAGGGTAAACAGCCAAAATCCCGGTTGACATCCAACCTATTAAAAGGACCCTACAGAGATGCAGGAAAATGGCAGTTTGACTACTCGGAGAATACAAGGTTAGCCTAGAATAACTTATACTGCAAGACTATGATTCAAAGACTTTCCTAAGCAAATCGTTTAAAACAACTACGGCGATAAATGGAAGATGTTCTCTGGAGTGATTAGACCAGAACTGAACTTTCTGGAAATAAAAAGCGTATATAGGTTTGTGAGACAACGTAGCTGTGAAGAGTTCAATAGAACTGTATCAGTAAGATGTGAAACATGATGATGGTTTTATTATTGTCGGGGTTGCTTCAGTTTAAGAACAACCTCAGAATTTTAGCTTATCACGCACTGCCGAGTGTAGTTTGTTTGAGAGAGAATTCATCTTGCAGCAAGACAACGCTCCAGAACACTGCAATACTGGAAAAGTTTACTTGAAGAGGCAGAAGCAGATTTGGAGATTCCAAGTGCTGAAATTTCCATCACAGAATGCTAACCTAAACTTCGTTGAGCATTTATAGAAACAACTAAAACATGTTTTCTCAAAAGTGATGCTAAAGAGTCTGGCACGTAGTTCCTACGGAAATGTTGGAGGCTCGAGATGTGAAGCCATTTTTCAAGTATGAGGAATTCGAATTAAATAATGAATACTGGCCTCTCTTTTGTGAATTATTTGGGTAATTTTGTCATATATTTGTAATGTGGCTTGTATTTAAGTTCAGAAATGTTACAATGTCTTTTTTATTTGACTTTTTTGTATATAGATTCACGAACAGCAATATATATATATGTTACAGGGAATTTGTGTAATTAGGGATTTCATGAAGTCCCTAAAATGTTCAGGGATTTCATGTAAGGTTAGGTCGTGATACTTAACGTTACATGAAATCCCAGAACATTTTAGGGATTTCATAAAATTCCTAGTTACACAGATTCCCTGTAACATATATATATATATACTGTATATATATTTATATATATCGTAAAGAACGACGCTTGTATAGGAGACCATTCCGCGCAAGATGAAGAGGGAGAACGAACCTATAAGGGTGAATTTTCAAATTTATTATTTTTGATATGGTACGCCTGGATGTTGTGAAGAATGGTTAAAGAATTATAAATACCAATTTTAATGCAAATCGGATAATATTTAGAGGTGCCGCACGGAGGTCAAACATTTCATTTTATTCTCCAATCGGATTATTTATATTAATATTTTTTACCCCTGAGGTAGCTGTTATCGGTGCGGTTTTTTTAATGTGGTATACCCTATAGGCCTAATCCACAGTCCTCTAATTTTGTTTCTATTCCATTTATTTCCTTTATCTAAGTCCCTCTTTTATTGTAGATTTTTTACGTTTGGAAAACGCTTACGGTGCTGCTCTACAATTTGTAGAAGATATTGTTGTTCTTCACTTTTCGTAAGATGGCCACTGAAGTTCTTAATTAAAGCAACACCTCTCTCAGCGTTGTCATTTACAACATTCATATTTTTTACATAATTGCTAGCAGCTTTGTAGTCATCATTAGCGTTCCAATCAGCAGGATCTCTGTCCAAAAAGTCCATTGGCAATGCTAATTTTGTGAAGAAGTTGCGAGTTGTTGAACTGACGAAGCTAGCTAGTGTTTTGTCGATGGGCGCCCGCAGGTAGGGACAAGGGGGGGGGGCGCTTGCCCCCCCCCTGGAAATGCCAAGAAAATATATTAAATATTTTCTAAGAAAATATTTATATCCTAAACTTGCTGAAAAGTATCCAACTGCCTCCTAAAGGTTGTTCATAATTTTGGTAGTGACCGCAGACCCTAAGGGGTCAAAAGTTTTTTGCTTGCTCCGGTCCCTACCTATTAATACATTAAATTTTGTCCCCCTTGGAAAAAATCCTGCGGGCGCCCATGGTTTTGTCTGGTAGGTTAGGATCATTCACATTCAAATTTATCCGTTTAGGAGGATTTTGAGAGCCATTCACATCCAGCGCCTTCACCATTTCTCGCTTGACTTCCAGTGACGTTTCTTCATCAAAAAAAGAAAGTCCGATGAGTTTTTCATTCAAATACCAGAGATGGCGAGAGAGCGCTTTAGATGCAGCTACAGATATTTCTTTATCATCGTAGGATTGAAGTTTCTTGAGAAGAGATAGGTCATTAGTTGGTGCAGAGGAAGCAATGGGTGCTAAAAACCATTCATTTACGTAGCATCGAACAGCATATAATGCAAAACGTTGCATCCCTTCTAGTTCACGTCTAGTGACTTCCATTTGTTTGTGGAAAAGACAAATTTTTATTGCATATATCACTCGCGCCATCCATCGCACACGGTGCAACACTCCGGGTTGATGGAATTTAATGCCATCAAAAGGAACATCTCCAAGGTATATGATTGTCAAATCTAAGAGTTCTAGGTAATCTGCTCGAGGTTGTAATTTAGTCAAATGTTGCTTGCAATTTTCAATTATACTGGGCTTTTCCGGTACATCGATTTGAACAATTTCAAACTTGTTTGTGTCAAAAGTCTTCCATTTATTTTTAAGACGCTTAAATAACAAGATATCCGGACCACCAGTGGCAGCGCCGTGACATTTGTCAAAGACAGATGCTATTACTATTTCGAGAATGTGATGTCGACAAGCTAGTCCGAGGAGCGGCCGTTCAAGCATGCTTTCAATAAGAGTACATGCTCCTTTTTGATCGCCAGTATTGCTTGCAGTTGTGTCAAAGCACATTGCCTGCACACAATCTCGTAGCCCCCAGTCATCCAAAGCTTCGACCACAGCACCTGCAATATTTTTTCCTGTGCCAGATTTAAGTTTAAGTACTGAGAGAAGCTTAGATTTTCCTCCGCCTGATACAATAATTGGAAGTCTATCCACACTATCATCACCAGTAAGATCTTGGATAAGCTTTCCGTCCCAATGAACTGTTAGAGGAATATCAGTTTCAAATGATTGCTTGATGTCATCCGTAATTTGCTGACGAACTGATATTCGTTTTCTCCGTATTGAACTTCTACTCAGAACAATATCATCAACTTCATATCCAAGAGAAGATGCAGTAGCTGCTACTACTGATACTGCTTGGCGATCACTTAATTTGTTTCTGTCCAGTGTCATTGCTAATTCTGTTGATACAACCATTGCTGGTTTATGACTACCAAGTTTCTCCTTCTTTATGGTGACTGGTGTACTTGATGTACTTGGCTCTTCCTCGGAGGAACTACTATTTGACGAAAATTGAGTCACTGTTGTGTTCATTTTCTTTCTCATAGTTTCTTTCTTAACTTGGCGTTGAAATGCTTCATCTCTAGATCTTCTCTTAGATTGTTTGAGAGCACATATTTTGTCCACACTTCCTATGTAGCCTCTCCTCCCCTTCTCTCGTTGAGCTTGTAGAAAATCTCTGTCTTCTTCTACTGTCATTTTTTTGCAGAGCATTGGCATGGGCGATATCGAATAAATCTTCCAAACGTTCTTGAAAAGAAGTTTCTTTATCTATTTGTGTCTGTGAACGTCTAGATTTAGATTTTTGAAGTCCTCTATAATTAAAATACTCCTTTTCTATTTTTTTCGTAACATTGCGATAGTCAGCAGTTGGTATATTTGCCATCTCCAAAAATTTCAATACTTCAGCGCAAACAGCTTTAGCTGCATCTTTCAACGTCTTTTTGGCATGTAGATGATGAAAAATAAGCTGCAGAACGTCGCCATAGGATGGTAGCTTTCTTCCACATATTGTCTCGAGTGTTTGTCCAATAAGCCACATTTCTGTTGATTTTCTAGTCGCTACTGAACTTGCCATATTTTACATCCTGTTTGTGCATGATGCCATTTGACACTCTCCTACACTGCTATGATGCTATCATCTCAACAACACAAGTAACATACCTACAGAAGATAACTACACAATTCATACAATATTACTAATTTTTTTTATTTCTGATATTTTTTACAGTAGTGCGGCACCCCTAAATATACTTCAAATGAGCTGATATTTTTGTCAGAAGTTATTCTTATAAAGATTCACAATAATTTGAGGTACCATGTTATGATTTCAAATATTTGTTTTTGGACCAGTCTAATATATATATATATATATATATATATCGTAAAGAAACGACGCTTGTATAGGAGATATTCCGCGCAAGACGAGAGAGAGAGAACGGAACAAATGAAAAAATGAGGTAACCACCTGGGAATCGAACCCGGGATCTTCCGATTGCCGGTCAGACGCGATACCATTACACCATGGCCCTCACTCTTCATTTGTTCCGTTCTCTCTCTCTCGTCTTGCGCGGAATATCTCCTATACAAGCGTCGTTTCTTTACGTTATTTATACTGCGTGTTCTTTGCAGTTGAAGGTATATATATATATATATATATATATATATATATATATATATATATATATATATATATATATGAGGAGAAAGATCAAACATTATTACCGAGTCAGAATAAAGACTCGACATACTGTTACAGAATTCTAACCATAAATCTAAAGATTTTCTGACAACGATTCGCAGAAGGAGATATGAATTTATTAAAAGGACATGATTAAACTTTACATTAAGGACGATGGCATATGTTGATTGTCAATCAGATCTCCCTCCAGTGACTTTGACACCGAACACAATTTGCTTTGTATCTAATAAATAAAATATTGCATAAAATTTTATCCTGCGTTATATACAGTATATATATATATATATATGAAAATTATTTCACGAAAGTAACGCGTGAATAATATTTATAATGAAAATAACCACGAGGAAAAAGAAAACACAGAATAGTGCTCAAGCGCTTTCGTCTAATGACATTCTCAGGAACACTGAAATTAATAACAAGTTCGAGACTATAAACTCACAAAGAAGAAAAAAAAATTGTAGGAGGAGCATACAAATTTATAAGGAAAAGCTACCAGAGTTTTAGCACTTTGGCTCTCTTGTCTAAATCCGTTCTGAACAAATTCAAAACAACAAGATCAAGTGAAAAAAGGCCCTGGCTAATGTTGAAATTATTTGTAAGTTGAATAATGGCAAACTCAAGAATATTTCTATTAACAATGTTGCTTGAGTGAAACAAAACTGAAGCATTATTCCAATCAATACAATGGGATAACTGACAAATGAACAAAAAAGGGCACTGGACGACTGTCCCGTTCCATCAGAATATTAATGCTGTTTTACACGTGTTCAAATCCTTTCCCGTCTGTCCAATGTAAAAGGAATCATATTGTTTACCACCAATTTCATAGATAATGCCTGAATTATTGGTAGGACTGTTCTTTACTATACTATTTTTCACAATATTGTCATATGAAAATATTACATTAAAGTCTCGAACTTGTTATCAATTTCAGTGTTCCTAAGGATGTCATTAGACGAAAGCGCTTGAGCACCATTTGTGTTTTCTTTTTCTTTTGTGGTTATTTTCATCATATATATATATATATATACACAGTCTAATGTGATATATATATATATATATATATATATATATATATATATATATATATATATATATATATATATACACAGTCTAATGTGTGTGTGTGTGTGTTTATGTACTATAACTTGGCTCATGCATGATGTTCATATTCTGAACGTGTATCATGGGAATTTAAGCACTCAAGTTGATTAAACTTTTTCCAGAATTTTAAGTTCTTAAATCATTACCCATAATTTACGTTTTACTTCGCAACAGTTACACTCTATATTAGTCAAATCAAAATTGATTTTCTGACTTTGAATGCGACTCTGAATTAAGCTAAAAATTACCCGTCACAGACACGCTACAATGACCTGTACACGATACTTAATCGTGCTTCCTGTAAAGACATGTAACGATTATTCCGAGTGAAAAAGATTTCAAGACGAGGGAATTAAGCAAAAGACGGGAGTTTGAATATTTTTAACTTATAGAATTTATATGTGACGGCAGGGAACATTTATACATATATATATTCGCACTTCCTGTCCTATCCACTCCTATACTGATGATTTCACCCTACACTTTTCCACCCGCTTCACAAAGCGCCCCTCTCAATAGTCACTCCATAGTTCAGGTGAGACGGCTGTGGCGCACCTGACCTCTGATCTTTCTACTACATCTGAATGGGGCAGAGAGAACCTCGTGGTTTTCAGTGCCTCAAAAGCTCAGTTCCTCCATCTGTCTACTCGTCACAATCTTCCACATGACTCTCCCCTAACCTTCAACAATACAGAACTCAATCCTTCCTCTTCTCTTAAACAGTCTTGGCGTTTCCTTTTCTCATGATCTTTCCTGAAAAAAGATGACATATACTCTCTTTCTGAAACAGGTTTTAAGATGTTAGGTGTGTTGTACCGGCTCCGCAGTTTCTTCACCCCTACTCCATTTGCTGTCTCTGTACAGAGATCTTGTCAGCCCTTGTATGGAGTACGCTTCTTATGTGTGGAGTGGCTCAACCGACACAGCTGTACTTGACCGGATGGAATCAAAAGTTTTACGTCTCACCAATTCCCCGCCTCTTACTAACTGTCTTCAGTCCCTCTCTCTTCGCCGCAGTGTTGCCTCTCCCTCTCTCTCTTTACTATCGCTATTATGACGGACGCTGCTCTTCTGAACTCTCTAACTGCATGCCTCCCCCTTTAAGAAGAGCATGCAGTACCAGATTTTCGACACATTCTTATCCCTTTTCAATCCAACTGTCAAATACAAAGGTTAATCAGTATTCTCAGTCTTTCATCTACTCAACCGGACACCTCTGGAACAACCTTCCTCAGTCCATCTTTCCTCCTGTCTATGACCTCCAATCTTTCAAACGCAGAGTGTTCAGGCATCCCCAAAGCTTTAGACCTTGATTTCGGCTCTCTCGTCCTCCTTCTATGGGAGGTCATATTTGCCGGCGTTCGCCCTTGGCCCCTCCTTCCTGCATTAAAAAAAATATATATAGTTCTTGTTTTTTCATTACGGTACGCATAAACGAGACACGTACTTCAAGTTTTTATCGAATTAGCTTTACGGTTTATCACTTGTGTCATGTATTTTCACAAGCTGATTTCGTACTGATCGCGACTTCTCTCATAAAAAGACTGGTATAGTATCTCTGGTAATAAGTTTGGTAAAATCAAGGAACTCTATTTATTCAGTTTCTTTTACAGGATACACGTTTCAGGCTAATTCCTGTGATTTTGAAATTTGCCCCAACGCACGTTCTTCTTTTGCACCACTTTCCTTCCCCTTCACAAACTTCTCTAATTTTCCTATCCTAACCCGTAAGTAAATGCAATATAGTTTACAAAGAGCATCAAAAGGTAAAATATATATTCAATCGAAATATGGTAGCCATTTGAGAAAAGTTTGGAACAAGATAGGAAAACGATCTTTAAACCAAACCCACGCGACTGGCTCCCTCAAACGAAAAGAAAAGTTTTTGTATTGAACGATTAAGGAAACAGATAACATGGCCATTGATCCGCATTCCCACCATATTTGCAATTTATTTAATTCAGCAACGACTGAAAAAGATCAGGTGTGATTTTTGTGAATTGGGAGTAAAGGAAAATATCTCTCGTGTCAAACGCGAAACAGATTACTGGCATTAAATTTTTCTGTGTGACTAATGTATAGAGAGTTTAAACTCGTTCGCAGTATACAAAAGCAATGGAAAATAGAACGCGATAGAGAAAGAGAGAAGAAAGGAATAATAATAATGATTGGGGTTGTTTAACCTCCTTCGCAACATCTAGGGTCATATGACGGAGTGAACCTACAGCTTTACGTGGGATCCGAACCACTGGTCGCTACATAATCTGGACACGGAGGATGGCCTCCTATCCGACTACTACCCAGACCCGATGTCGCTTAACTTCGCTGATCAACAGAAAGTGGCGTTACAACATTGGTTACGACGTAGTCCAAGAAAAGAAGGAAAAAGGACCAGAATGCCCTGAAGAAAAACGGTGTGGAAGAGAGAGAGATAAAAGTAAAGAGATATAGAAGTAAGAGATAAAAGTAAAGTAAAGGATATCGTATACAAGTACTATGCAAAAGGGCAGTGCAGATACAGGGATGGGCAATGCATCTATGCACATTCCACTTATGTAAATTTGAAAACAACCGCAAGTTCCACCACTTTAGCTGCAGAACTTATGCAGTACTTGACCATACTTTTCCCGTACTTGCATCTCAAGTACGGACAAAAATTCCATTACCACCACCCTCAAAGGAATACGACAGCTGAACAGCCAGATCCATCAGCAAATAGGGTAACCAAATTTTTAGATGTAGCCAATATAATTCACTTACTAAATATCATTTAACAAATACACAGACAGTCGATAAATAAGAGGACCGAGAGCCGTGCAGAATAAATGCAAAAAGAAAGTGTATATACGATATCGCGACATGTATCGAAACAGGCAAAAAAGAAGGGAAAATTCTTGGAGGATCACAGGGTGACGAAACAAATATCAGTGAGGGATAACGAATCTGAACTACATAAAGAAGAAATTGAAGACAAAAAATAAAAAAATTTCTAGCCAACATAAAGGGCCTATAACCAAACCATGTCCTGGACAAAGTAACATACCCGAAAGGACTCGTGCAAGAAACACGAGCAGACTTTGCATGCCTCACGTAAGTTCCCGAAAGAATAACAGACAAACTTTGAAAACTGTGAGTTTGTACCGAAAAGTACAGCAAGACGAAAAGGAGGATGTGCTAGCTATTTATACACATGAAGGACATGTGGCAGGAATGACATGACAACAAGTACTTCGAACACCTCCGTAGAATTAATAGCAGCAAAAGGTGAAAAATTAAACATGATGTCTAACTGTAATATACGAGCCTCCGAACACTCCAACTACAAAATTCTCACATACCATTACAGAAGTCAGGAACCTGATGAAAGCTCTAAACTCTCCAACTCCCAGTATTATTCTCTGCGGTGATTTTAATTTCCTATTTTTGAAATATAAAAGGATAGGACGAAATATATGAAAGTAAGACAAAGGAGGCACACTGGAAGACCAGAAGCAGGCAAAAAATGTTGCTAGCCTAGCTGATGAATTTATGGTAACACAAGAAATAAGAAATTAATTTTGCAAAAAGGAAAATGAAAAATCTCGCGATTATCGGACCTTTGAAGAATGAAAACAGTACATTAACCGGGGATCTAAAAGGAGTATCTGAAATGTTAAGAGGTCAGTATGAATCACCTTTCAGTATCCCCAAAACTGAAAAAAACTAATATAGCGACAGAAATGCGTTTTTTGAAGAAGAATTACAAGCGGGGAGTATAACGGACTTTGACTTCACAACAGATTATATCACACGAGCTCTAGGGAAACTAAAAGCACACTTGGCAGTAGGCCCGGACAAATATAATAAAATGCTTCACTGATTAAAAACTGTAAGAATAAAATTGCTAAACCCATATATTGGATATGGAGACGATCACTCGACACAGGAGAAATACCGAGCATCCTGAAGAGAGCGAACATAGTTCCAATATATAAAGGAGGGGATCGATCTGAGGCTAAAAGCTATACGCCATGTCACTGACATCTCATCTCCCCAAAATATTTTAAGAATAGTCAGAGAAAAATCTACGACTTTTTGGAGATTCAGAAAAAATTAAATGATAACCAACATGGATTACGGTCCGGAAGATCGTGCTTATTACAACTAAAGGAACACTATAACAACGTTATTGATGCATTCGAAAACATTGAAAACTATGATGTGAAGACTTTGCCAAGGCGTTCGACAAGTGTGACCATGTAATCATGGCATATAAATTGAAATATATGTGAATAACAGGAAACGTAGGAAAATGGATATATCATTTTCTTTGTGAGCTGCAGCAAGTCGTTACAGTCCAAGGAATATTCAGCAGGGTCAGAGGTCCATAGCTCAGTACTACAATGAACAGTATTAACTCCATTACTCTTTATAATCATGCTAACTGATAGCGGTGATGAAGTTACCGGTGATAATACAGTGACATCCTTTGCTGATGGCACCAAAATTAATAGAAAATAAAAACCCCAGATGATATAGAATCTACAAACAGACATGAACAGAATCTACAATTTGTCTGAAGGCAATAATATGAAATTTAACACTGAGAATTCTCAACTGTTAAGGTACAGAAGAAGCGAGAAACTGAAATCAAAGGAATACAAAGGACACCAAACAGCAATAGACCGGCTGGTCCCTACGAGGCTCTGTTTAAGAAGAAAGATTAAAGGAAGTAAGAAAATTTAAAGACAAGTGAAAGTTTTAAAGCAAAGCGGAGAAAAGAGGTTGAAAGGAAGGAAAAAAATTTAAAGATGAAGTGAAAATTTTAAAGTACACAGGACGGAATCCAAGTGAAAATTCTACAATACTACGCACTAACAAATGCTTGAACTGAGGGTTTAACCCTTTGAAGACCACGGGACATATTTGTTCTAACGGAAATAATAATATAAATTGTACAATGATGCAACGTTTCTACAAATACATCTACATGTTTATACAGTTATCGTTTAGTTGTCGGAAAATTAACCCAAAATGGGTCATTTAAGTGACTATAGTTACTAATATCTAATTGTAAATAACAATAAAACTTAAACTTTTAAGTTCAAAGAAACGTATACTGGTCGTCAAAGGTTAAGGCAAGATAAGCATCTAGTGTCTTTTGAAAGATTTGATCGAATTACTTTGAACTACGGTGGCTGGCAATTCATTCCACAAATTAATTATACGATTGAAGAAAAAACGTTTAGCTTCATTAGAATTAAAATGTTTACCCACTAATTTGACACCATTACCATGAGTTCTGTCTGCATTTCTAAAGGTGAAATATTTTTCGGCGTCGACATTATCAGAACCTTTATTCATTTTAAGTACTTGGATTAAATCTTTTCAAAACTGAAGGAAAATAGCTTGGTTGTCAGGGGGCCAAGACTTTTTAACCAGCTTCCAAAGGACCTCAAGAACGCCACAGGGGTCAAAGTTGAAATCTTCAAAAGAAGACTAGATGACTCAGGCGGTACCTGGCTATTTGCAGTGGAGAGCGCAAGAGAGCAATTCGCTCTTCCACCAAGCTAGGTCTTGAGGTAGGGCCACCAGCTTGACTTTCGTGTGAAGAGAGACCAATGCACGGAACTGTTACGAGGTTACGAAGTATATACAGTATATTCGGGTTCATTGAACTTATTGGGTGGAAATTTTTTTCTTAAAATTAAATTCAGCCACGGCGTAGAAAGGTGCGACCAGATGTAAGAAGAGTAAAGATAAAATTTTACGAATATAGGTATTTATTTTGAGGGTCCTCCAGCGGTTTGAAATATTAAAAACAGTAATTTTTAGGTTATTTTGAACGTGTAAAGAGCAGCTTCTTTTCCCTAAAATCAAATTCGGACATGGTACAGAAATATGCGATTAGATTAGAGAAGATCACAGAAAATAGTTCTTGCATACAGGTATTCATTTCGAGTCCCCCAGAGCTTTGAAATAGTGGAAATTTGGTAATTTTTTGTCCTTTTTTGATAAAGAAAGGAGTAATTTTCTTATGCAGGAAATTGAAATTTTATTAAGTAATTCCAGTATTCAGTGCAGTTCTTCGCTAATTGGAAGTATCATATATACATTTATGGTTATATTATTCAATTACCCAGAACTCACCACGAGGAGGTGATTATACATCGAGTTCCACCACAGCCCTTACCATCCGCCCATCCAAAACAGCTGTATGTAACTACTTTTGCCTATAGTCGGTTTTAGTGTTGATTGTTTTCATTATTGAGCTTGATTCAAGTCTAGAACGTATTAATCCATCCCTGTTCTTAGCACCACAAACAGCGCTTGATGCTTCAGTCACCGATTTTTCGCATCGTTCAACTGCTTGAGTATGACAAGGAAAGTGTGGAAACCGAAGCTTAGGGGCATCGTGACCTCTCAAGATAAAGCTTTGGAGCCGTTTTTCATCAATGTTCCTCGTCATAGGTGGTTCCAATCACTGTGTTAAATCTTAAATCCCAATGAATCATATCAATGTAATCGCATTAAATTTGAGTTTAGGTACCCTTAACTGCTGCACTTTCCCAACTGTCGGTTTTCTGGCAGCAAATATGCGTCTGAGAGCAAGTTCTCTAATATGGCGAACACCTTCAGTGAAGGAAGAGCATCTTTTAATCTTGAACCACTACTCCTAAAGCTATTAACAGTGGTGTTCCTCAGGGTTCTGTTCTCTAACCCACTCTTTTCCTTTTATTTATCAATGATCTTTTAAGTCGCACTTCCTGTCCTATTCACTCCTATGCCGATGATTCCACCCTTCACTTCTCCACCCTCTTCGCAAAGCGTCCCTCCCAACAGTCACCCCATGATTCGCGTAGGACAGCTATGGTACACCTGACCTCTGATCTTTCTGCCATCTCTGATTGGGACAGAAAAACCTTGTGGCTTTCACTGCCTCAAAAACTCAGTTTCTCCGTCTATCTACTCGTCACAATCTTCCACACAACCTTCAACAACACACAACTCAATCCTTCCTCTTCTCTTAACATTCTTGGCGTTTCTTTTTTCTCGTGATCGTTACTGGAAAGATCACATATACTCTCTTTCCAAAACAGCTTCTAAGAGGTTAGGTGTGCTGTACCGCCTGCGCAGTTTCTTCACTCCAGCTCAGTTGCTCTCTCTGTACAGGGGTCTTGTCCGTCCCTGTATGGAGTATGCTTCTCATATATGGGGTGGCTCAACCCACACAACCGTACTTGGCGGGTGGAATCAAAGGCTTTTCGTCTCATTAATTCCCCACCTCTTAATGAATGTCTCCAATCCCTGTCTCCAGTCCTATCTCCAATGCTAGGACAACTACATATTTTATTCATGCATTATTCCTAAATTTAGGGAATACAGTAGTTACGTTATTTCACAAACGTGGATACTTTAAAAACTTTCAATCACAGAATTTTGATTGTCCAACTGTCCATGTTATAAAGTGTAAGATAAGTTGTAGTATCGACTTTTCCTCCAGGCAATAACATTTCTGTTTAAAGTTCATGCATCATCAACAAATTATTATCCAGAAAAAAGGTCTGTCCATGGAGAGATAATGATAACCTAGTTAAATTTTTTATTTAAAAAATGAACGTGAATCAAGTAAATTTAGAGATTTTCTTAAGAACATACAAAACATAATGTTCAAATTATAAGAAACTGACAACTGTTCAAGTAAATAAATATATATTTACGGTACTACATCACAACCGTAACATCATTATACACACTTACTCAGTACTTGGTCTATCCTCCATTATTATTAATGACCTCTCTTAGCCTATTTGGAACAGATGCCACGTGATTGTAGATGACTTGTGGGTTCGTGCGGAAAAGTTCCCACTCTACCATGGTGTATTCCAGCAGATGCCGACATGTCCACTCCTGCCCATGTTCCCAAGCGTTAACCACATTTGCGCACACATTTTCAATGGAATTTAGGTCACACCCCTTGGTGGGTCAGTTCAACAGCTCGACATCTCGTTGTTCCTGAAACCACCGTCTGATGATGCTGGCAGTATGAATAGGGCAGTTATCCTGTAAAATGAAATTAGCAAAACTTGAGGGTTCACATTTTATCCATACTTTTTTGACGTTCCCTTGAGAGGATGCAGAAATAAATAAATAAATAAATAAATAAATAAATAAAAATAAAGATACATTTAAAATTACATTTAAAACTACATTTACTAATGTCCTCCTTTAATCATATTACCTTAAAATATACACTGCCTGACCTTAATTAAGCCATGAAAACATATTCTGTGTAATGAAAATATCATAATTTAGTTGTATTACTTATTCTATTTAAGAATATTATCTATTTTATACGTTGCGTTGGAAAATGATGGAAAACATATGTGATAGCGGTATAGAGAGCAGTGTTTCAAGGATAAAAAATAAAGTGTGGGAGTATTCACACACACACACACACACATGATATCCACCGCTCGCTCTGACCGGATGCTAACCTTGTCCCCCCTCCCCCTCCTCATATCCCTACCTCCTCTTTCCTTCTGCTTCTCCCTCTCCCACCAGTCACCAGTGCGTTGTTACCACTTCTCAGAGAGGGCTATACAGGGGTGGAGCGCGACTGTTGCAGGGGACTGTACAAGAACGTGTGATGGTAGTAACACTACTTTTCGAAGGGAAATAGTGCAAAGAAATTCGAGAAAAATTCGAAAGAAGATTTCACAAACCAGGACCTACAGACAAAGCAATTCGTGAGCTGGTCAATAAATTTAAAAGAACAGGATCTGTTCATGATGAGGCAAGATCTGGACATCCAGGTACCTCTCAAGAAAATGTCGAATTGATAAGGGATGTCTTTGAAACAAATCCTAGAATGTCAACTCGCACAGCATCACATAGACTGAGCATACCAAAAACGATTGTTCTAAGGATTTTAAAATCAATATTAAAAAAGAAAAGTTACCGTATTCCAGTGATACATGAGTTACACGAAGAGAATTATCCAAGACGAGCAGCCATGTGCATAAAATTGATTGAAAAAATTCATACCGAGAACTTATTAAACCACATTCTCTTCAGCAATGAGGGGACATTTCACACATGCGGAAAGGTTAATCGACATAATTGCCATATCTGGGCTAGTGGAAAACCAACCGAGTGCTACGAATGGAAGAGAGATTCTCCTAAAGTTAATGTCTGGTTGGGTATGACAAGATCGAAGATTTACGGACCTTTTTACTTTGCAGAAGCTACGGTAACAGGGTCAATTTATCTTGAGATGCTTCAGCAGTTTCTTGAACCCCAGCTTCGTTCAGATGGCATTCTTGACACTGTTGTCTTTCAGTAAGATGGAGTTCCATGTCACTATGCAAATAATGTTTGGGCGCACCTTGATGAGCTCTTACCAAATCGTTGGATTGGATGTGGTGAAAACAGGCCCTGGGCGGCACGATCTCCGGATTTAACACCATTAGACTTCCTTGCGCGGAGCTTTATGAAGTCTGAGGCTTACAAAACAAGAGTTACAGACCTGCAGGATCTGCGAACTCTCATTGTCGCGGCAGTCGCTAAAATAACCCCATTGATGCTTGAGAATGTGTTCGGCAATGCAGTGGACAGATTTGAGATTTGTAGAGAAAATGATGGTGCTTACGCCAAATCTTTGACCTAAGCTTGATAAATAAATAAACATCTAATTATGTTACTACATTTTTATCGTAAAATATTATTTCAGCAAAATAGGGGCTTTTGGACCACCCTGTACTTCACCATGGTGTATCCACACCTACAATACTGCATTTGTGCTTACGGAAGCACACGTCAGTGTTGCTGCAGCCATTGGTAGTGATACAAAAAAGAATAGGAGAATCTATAAATCGAACAAGCATAATGAAAGTACTGATCAAATGTTGAACGAGTTAAAAATGTTCAAACTAGGAGAAATCTACAAACAAAACATTGCCTCATGTATCAAATCGTCCATAATACTGCTCCAGTAATTATCCAAAACAAAATATTAGCCTCCCAAACACAACACCGCTTTCACAAAAGACAATCAAACACGTACATCAGAAAACCGAATTATATTTAGATTGTGCGAGCAGATCCTTATCCTTCACAGGCCCAAACCTTTTGTTTTATCTCTTGATCAAGTGAATTCCATCTAGAACGTTAGAAATACGTACCGTTTCAAATACACACATTTAGACTTAACCTTACAAAAACGTTCGGCATTAAAGGGTTAAAAACATCAGGTTATTCTTCCAATTTGTCTTAATAAATGAGGTACAAGTTATATTATCTGGCAATGTACCAAAAAATAAAATAAAACAGAAAATGTTTACTTTACAGATAATTATTTTACATATGTATGTCAATTTGTGTATATATATAATATATATATATATATATATATATATATATATATATATGTATGCTTACTGTAGCAAGTGATGTGCGCCATGAACACGTATAAATCAATAATACATTGCAACAGTGATATTATTATTATTGTTGGTGTTTGTTACTATTGTTTTCTTTTATTCATTCCACTACTTCATATGCTTAGGAATGCATTGACTCCCGCACTATCACACACACACACACACACACACCACACACACACATACATATATATATATATATATATATATATATATATATATACAACTGCAAAGAACACGCAGTATAAATAACGTAAAGAACGACGCTTGTATAGGAGATATTCCGCACAAGACGAGAGAGAGAGAACGAAACAAATGAAAAAATGAGGTAACCACCCGGGAATCGAACCCGGGATCTTCCGGCAATCGGAAGATCCCGGGTTCGATTCCCGGGTGGTTACCTCATTTTTTCATTTGTTTCGTTCTCTCTCTCGTCTTGCGCGGAATATCTCCTATACAAGCGTCGTTCTTTACGATATATATATATATATATATATATATATATATATATATATATGTTACGCGCGTAATGTGGATAGTTAGTTGCCTAATGTTGACATTATGCAAGATATTGCCTAATGTTGATATTAGAAATTTCCACATTACGTGTAACATATGTTACCTAACCTAACCTAACTTAGGTTAGGTTAGGTAATATATGTTACGCGTAATGTGAAAATTTATAATATCAACATTAGGGAATTTCTTGCCTAATGTCAATATTAGGCAACTATCCACATTACGCGTAACATACCGTATATTGGGGCGTATAAATCGGTATTTTAAGCTTAAAATTATGCCCCTAAAGTAGGGAGTCGACTTATAGGCCCAGTCTAAAAAATTAACCTTCCATTTTCCATTTTAGCTTGTATTTAAAGACAGGTCTACCTGTCTACCTGTCCTCAGTCCTGATTAGCTCACTTTTGGTCAATATCTGAATTGAATCCATATGACGAAGCACTTGCAAATGTATCTCAGGATGTATATAATGAACTTATGATGTCAGATGATGATTATAATGATGATTATGAAGGATTTGATAACTAATTTTTACAAGGTTTTTACAAAGTTTTACTTTTTTATGTTGGCAAGTTGGTGGTCGACTTAAACACCTAGAATAGGCTAAAATCTAAATCTGAAATTGAAAGTTAGGGGATCGACTAATCTGGACCGTAGACTTATACGCCCCAATATACAATATGTATTTATACAGTGGTGCTCATAACTATTCGTACAGAGAAATATTTCAGTTATATTCGTCCTTATCTTCTGTACCATACATCGGATAGCTACGAAAAGTTTACTCTTCGTTTCCAAAAATTTACCGAATAAAAGAAAATAATTTAATTGGAACATATAATATAAAACATCAAAGAATTTGAGGAAAATAAAAAAAGTTAAAATGCAAAAGTCTTCGTTCATTTATTTACAAAATTATTTAATACTTTGTGTGTCCAACTTAGGCTTGAAGAATTTCAAATTTTTATCAGTAATTGGCTGTTTACTGATTAGAGACTGTTGGCAATTCTGAATTCTAGAATTTTCCTTGTGAATCTTCATGGAAGACGGATGAATGTACAAACCATTTAGTAAGCAATGGGTCGATCTTAATAGATCTGTTATTGCTGCACACGAGTTTGGAAAGAGTAATAGGAAGATAGGAGAAGAACTTCGAATTCATTTACGACGGTTGCTGTAGTTATAAAGAAATGGAAAGGCTTTGGAACAATCAAAACTCTACCAATGTGTGAACGACTTTGCAAGATTTCAGAACGTACAGCCAGACTGATTGAAAGAATGGTTGCTGCGAATCCACGAGTGACTGCGGGTGATATTTGCCAAACATTAAGACTGTCTGACATCGATGTTTATCCCTCTCTACTGTACGTCTTATATTGAGAAAGAATGTTCTGCATGAAATAGTTGCACGAAGAAAAACTTTGTTACGAAAAGTTCACAAAGAAACTCGTTTAAAATACGCCAAGGATCATTGAAATGATGAGTTTGAATTCTAAAAGAAAGTTTTCTGGACAAACGAGACCAAACTTGAATTATTTGGGAACAACGAGCAATGAGAAAAAAACATCCTTCCTACGGTTCAACATGGTGCTTGCTGGTTGTTTGCTTCTTTGGGGATGCTTTAGTGCTTTTATTCCAGGAAACCTTGTTGTCATGAATAGAATCTTGAATTTGAAGAAATATCAGGAAATTTTAGGGGAAAATGTACTGTCTTCAGTTTCTGGAGTTGCGAATGGGTCGCAATTTGATACTGCAATTAATACTGCAACAAGGTAATGATCTCAAACATAAAAGTGAAAGCACCATGAAATGGCTTGAACAAAAGAATTTCAAGCTTCACGAGTGGCCCAGTCAAAGCCCAGATCTCAATTTAATCGAGAATTTATGGTTTGATTTGAGAAAAGATTTCCGCAAGAGAAACTCTCCGAATATGAATCTGAATGAATTGCAACAATTTTCTTTCGAAGAATGGGCTGAAATGTCTACTGAAAGATGTCGAAACCTTGTAGAAAAATACCCAAAACGAATCATTAAAGACATCGAAGTAAAAGGTGGATACACACAAAGTATTAAATAATTTTGTAAATGGATGTACGAAAAATTTTAATTTCTTTTATTTTCCTCAAATTCTTTGATATTTTACATTATATGTTGGAGTTTAAACTCTTTTTTTTTTATTTGTTAAATTTTTCCAAACGAACGGTAAACTTTTCATAATTATCCTTTGCATGGTACAAAAGATAACGAATATTACTGAAATAGTTCTCTATACAAATACTTATGAGCGCGACTGTATATATATATCATTGTATATTACTCTCTGTATGCCTTAATGAACGCGTCTCTTCCCCTCGGAGGAAATGTGTACCACCCTCAGTTTTTCTCTTTCACTAATGCCCCTTTCAATCTGTTTCATTGAATCGGTATAATTCCTCAGTTTACACTCACTTGATCACTGTACAGTTGAGGTATCACTTACCCTTCTTCATTTTGAGTGCAATTTTGATCAGTAATTGCTCCTCACAGTATGAATTCTTGCAAAGCTTCGTTCAGAACATTCAAATAATTAAGAGAAGGTAATTTAGACGATTTTTGTTCCAAATGATACTTTTCATTTTCTACAAGGATTTAATTTTTAATGTTTAATTCACATATATACCAAGAAAATACGACGGCCGGATTTTTAGAACAGGCCAACGTAATATTTTCATTTAAAAATCAAAAAAGCTAATCAATAAAGTGTCACAAAGTTCCTGGCATAAATTCAAAGCAAAAAATAATTGGCGTTTAAACAAGCTTCGTCAAAATTTCGAAATTACACACAAAAAAAAAGATATTTATTTCAAGCGAATATAGCAAAAATTTCACACGGCACATTTAGAACTATGTACAGGAAAGGTAATGTCAACCCCAAGAACTTTTACAAGATTTTCCCCTCATCATTTCAACTGTGTAAGAGCTTTTATATCAAAATAATTTTGGGTAGAGTAAACCCAATCTGACTGCCTTAAATGTGGGGTTTCCCCTCATATTAACCAATCATCAACAAGCCAGATCACTACATTTACAGTGATTGGTTTTTCTCTCGAAGAGGGTTGGTTTTGTGTAAACCAGCAAAGCATCCAAAAGAGGGTATAGTTTTACACAAAATCTTAAATGAGATAGGGAATTCTATGGTTTGACGAAACATTTTAAAACAAATTATTGAAAGATTACAAAATGATTACAGAATCAGCGATAGCGCGATAGAATTTCAACGCTCGGCTCAAATAGGTTTTCAACTTAGGTGTCCAGTGGGAAAGGGGGAAATTTAAAGGCATTCAGAATTGACGTCATTTTGAATCGCGTTTTATATTTTAATTTTCTTATCCATTACTTTAAATGGATGTACTTATGTTCGACCTATCGGGGGACACACACACACACACACACACACACACACACACATATATATATATATATATATATATATATATATGTGTGTGTATGTGTGTGTATGTTAACCCCTCCATCTATGGCCTTCGGCGGTTCGAAGTTGACGGGAGTTCTGGTTAGGTGGCAGCAACGGATTTGTTATCCTGGAGTATCTGGTACCGTATAGGGCAGTGGTGGCGAACCGTTTTTGCTGGCGGGTCATTTTTATTACTTTTGATTTAAAAAAAATGAAATTGGGTCACAATAATTTATTTACTTACTATTTTTAGTGAGAAACTTGTTGGATTTTAGTTGCTAACGTTTTGATCCGAGGTTTATATTTAGTTGTCTTTAGTCTCCACACGCAGCACTCATATCTGTGCCAAGGCGATTCCTAGTAGTGGATTTGACGAAATTCATGAAGGGAAACAACTGTTCACATGAATAAGATGACCCAAACAGTGATAGCAGAGCTAATGCTAGCTTTTTCATTGATTCAAAAGAATTTGGTAAAGAGTTCCATTCTGCAAGAATAAGATTCTCTACTCTTTCTATTGATTGTTGTTCTCTGTTACACCCAAAATTGACAGAAAATATTAAAAATTAAAGTCATATTTTATTTAAATAAGAGCTCGTGGGTCATTAAAAATTGCTTCATAAGTCAGTGGTTCGCCATCACTGGTATAGGGAATCGCAGAAGTTTCTCTTATACTACTCTCCGATTTCTTCTTGTAGTGGATCGGAGGATTCTGTGGAGCTTACTAATTTCTCTGAAGGTTCCCCGATTCTTCTTGTAACGTATCGGGATATTATTTTTCTCTTTTTAAGACTAAGTTCTCTGAAGAGAGCAAGGCTCGAAGGAGAAGATAAAGATATTCTCTTACTGTAGTTTACTGCTAAAATATTACAGGTAATGCTCAGCCTCTAAGTTAGATCATACAATCAGAATGAACACTGGAGAAATTTTAGGCGGTTTTATACATTTTTTAATGACATTATTATTATTTTATGCTGACCTGTTTTGTTTTTATTCTTAATAGGTTGAATTATTTTGCAAAATATTTAAAGTTAAGGTAAATATTTTAGCTGCAGCAATGTCTAGACAGATAAGCAAGATATTTGAAGATGAAGCCATTTTTTTTATTTTAAACCGCATATTAACAGCTCTGATGTTATCATGATCTGCCGAGTTAACTAAAAATGGAAATTGAAATATGCATTTTATTATGAATTACAATTAAACATGCATATTAGCAAAATTTAAATGCTTAAGATTTAAAATTAAACGTTAAGCAAGACATGACTTTATCTTTTACAACAAAGAGAGAATGTAGACAGAAAATGAATATTGCACAATTTAACAAGATTACATTATTAAGCTAAATCTAAAAAAATTATTAAGTAATTTAAAAAGAAATAATTCATCAATTATTCAGCAAAAATAAAATAGAAAGAAAATAAAAAAATTATCCAAAGTCGTGTCGGCGTTAGCGAATTTGGACTCTATGTAAAAATGAATATAAGAATATAAATATATAAGAATATAAGGTTTATATAAACATAAGGATTATATAAATACACGAATTATATAAATATACGAATTATACGAATGAATATAAGGATCATACGAATGAATTATAAGAATTATATGAATGAATATAAGAATTATATGAAAGAATATAGGAATATAGGAATTATGCATTGTTCATTTTTACACACACACACACACACACACACACATATATATATATATATATATATATATATATATAGGTATATATATATATATATATATATATATATATATATATATATATATATATATATATATATAATTATATATATATATAATTAAGTCAAATAAAAAAGTTTATTGACAGACCATAGTCTATATGACAAATATTAATAATATGAACTGACAATAAAATACAATGACTTCAAATACTAAAGATAGAAATACAATTAATGAGAAATAGTACAATAATGTCGAAGTTAAGTGGAGCTACAGACAAACGTTTTCGTGCCATGAATTCCATAGCTTAGAAGACATATGGCAGGACTGATGAATAGCTTGGATAATCGGGTTGGCTGATTTTTTAATTCTCTGTATTAGACCGTATTGAGCACGTCTTGTTATCTTCGGGAAGCTAGGGACATTGTGGTTAGCAAACATTTACGAAACTGAGCATCTCGAGAGTAATTTATGTACGAGTCTAAAAGATCTGTTGTATAGCAAGTTTAAGGTTCTCTCAGAACCTTTTTTATAATTCACCCACAGTTGCTGTCCGTATGTATTATTGCAGAAAGTACGAAAGAGAGTGTATTTACCTTCACTTGTACAAGACCGGAAGTTCCTTATAGTCATGTTCGCTTTAGCACAGAGGCTTCGAGATTGTTTTCTTATATCTGAGTTATCACTCAAGGAGCTAATGATAGCTTGACCCAATTACTTAAATTCCGGTATTTCCTCTATTGCTTTATCTCTTCATTTCGAAACTAATATCAGCTGACTGATTAGAGCTTTTGGGATGGAATTGCATAACCTTAGTTTTTTAAAATGAATATCATGTTTCTTTGAATATAATTCGCAGACTTTTAGCAAACGATCCAGACCTTCAACAGAAGGACTTATTAACACCATATCATCGGCATAAACTAAGTTATTTATCCTTGTGTTATCTGTACAATATCCAACTGTTGCCTCATTAAGTGAAGCAATTAATCTATCAACATTAGGGTTGCCAAATTTTTCAAATGCCCATGCGGGACAAAAAGTTTTCTGAGGTTTTTTTTAAGACCAAATTTTTTTCAAATTGAAACTAGATTTCTTCAACGGTTACAACAAACAAAATTAGAAAAATTTTATTACAATAATATTTAACAATTAAACATCGTGAATAAATTGAAATTATTATACATAATATTGAAATTCTAAATCAATTCATCCCTAAAAAATTTCCTTAAAAAATATTTTTTGCGGGACATTTTGAACGCGGGATTTTGACGCGGGATTTTTGGATCAAAGGCGGAACTGTCCCGTAAAATACGGGACGTCTGGCAACCCTAATCAACATACACATTAAAAGTTTAAAAAGCAAAGGAGAGAGCAAGGGGCCTTACCTCACCCCGCAAGAGGAACCAAAACATTCGGATAGTACATTGCCCCACCTAACGGTAAAAGATTGGTGGGAATACCAAAATTTCAATAAATTTAATATATACTTTCCTGGCTTCTTGTTTTTTAAATAAAATATTGTGGTTCACTCTCTCATTTGCTTTACTTATATCTAGGAAACAGCTATAAATAATTTAATTTCTGTCAGTGTATTTAAATATAATTTCCTTCAATACAGAGATACTCAGATCAGTTGAGTGGGACCTTTTAAAACCAAACTGAATAGGAGATGTCATAAGTAATCTTTTCATCGGTGTAACAAGAGTTTCTCTAGTAGCTTCGAGAAGTAGGAGGCGACAGCAATAGGCCTGTAATTATTGCTGGATAGAATGTCCCCATACTTATTTTTGACCAGGGGCAATATATATCATATCTACCCTCATGAACTCTATGAGCAAACATGGCTGAGAAGAGCAATGATATATGCAGACACACCACGTACTGGCATATTTTAAGTGCTCATTCGATAGGTTATCTACCTCGGACGTCGAACCAGTCTTTAATTCTTTAATTAACCTCTTTACTTCAGGAACTGATATCAAAGTATTTTCCCTTGTCCCTCCCACAGGCGTTTCGCTGCAATCTATCTTAAGATTAGCCCTACTCACACAATTAAGAATGTTTGAGTAGTGGTTTTTCCACAGCCTTGCAATTTCATCCTCCCCCGACACCCCATCGATTGTCGGGGGGGAGGGCATTTTTGACACCTGTTTAATTCTTAACGAATTTCCAAAATTTGTTTTTATCATTATTTAAGTGAGCCTCACAGGCTTTTGATGCTCGAATAGCATCTTCTTCCTGTTTTCATCGCCTTTTGGCTGCCTTATACTGACCCCTACTTCTACACATATTCATGTATACCAGTCTTAATCTGCGTCTAACAAGAAGGCACCACAAATCGTAGGCGTCTTTCTATTTCTTTTTCAGAGGGGCAATAAAATCATTCCATCCAGGAACAATCTTAGTATGACAGCTGTAAATTTAATAAGGGGTCTTCCTACTTTTCTTAACAGGGATACTAAATTATTATAATGCCTATCTATGAGTTTACAGTGAGAATAATTTGAGCAAGGATTACTATAGGTAAGATGCAAAATTTCTAAATTATTAAAGAGGTAACCTGTTCTGTCTTTATATTCTATTCTCTATTGCATATTAACGTACGACCAATCTACGCGATTATTTTTACCTATTGAATTCTTGTTATGTCGTTTTTCACATAAGTTGGCAAAATTAATTAATAATTCTAACGGTCTATGATCAGAAAGAAGGAAACCATGCAGAATATGAACACTAACAATTCGATCCTTTAGATTATTACTAGCGAGACAATGATCAATCCACCTGGTGGTACCACTCATGTCACTAACGTATGTAAAATTACCATTAGTTACGCCTAATACTTCTGCATCACTTATACTTAATTTAGCAGACTCGCACATGTTACCCATTTCTACAAAAAATTCCGAGTTCACATGCGCATTAAAGTCCCTCTTTATTATACAGTGAGAATAGTTGGGGTTAGCTGATAATGTCTTGATTTTGTACAACAAATATATATATATGAAAATTATTTTTACGAAAGTAACCCGTGAATAATATTTTGATGAAAATAACCACGAAAGAAAATAAAACACGAAATAGTATTCAAGCGCTTTCGTCTAATAACATCCTAAGGAACACAGTGCTGTCATTACACGAAAGCTCTTGAGCACTATTTCATGTTTTATTTTCTTTCGTATATATATATATATATATATATATATATATAGATAGATAGATAGATAGATTAATTACAATAATAAGAAGAATTTCGGATTCGACTTCTGTTTGAATTGCTCAATTGGAACTTCAAATGATGACCTGTATTTGTATCGTCAGTATTTGTCATTAGTTTAATTGAAAATTTAAAAGTAGGTAATTGAAACGAACGAGAATGGAAAAGAAGTTAAATATTTTCGCTGACTTTAGTTCTTTCCTGGAGCATTTTTTTTATGATACTTATTCAAGTAACAGCTAAGGCTGCACCATTGCACCTGAAATGGTTACCTTTATTTATGACAGTTCTGGCTATAATGAACCGGTTTAAACAGTTCCGACGATGCATGAATATTATTTGCGTCACTAAAGTAAAATGTAGCTTAGAAATTTAGCACAAGTAATTATATATATATATATATATATATATATATATATATATATAAAGGGTGTGTCTAAATTGTGTTAACACTTCTATAGAAGAATACTTTCCAACTTTCCATAGAAGTGTTAACATAATATATAACACTTCTATGAAAAGTATTCTTCCATAGAAGTGTTAACATAATTTAGACACACCCTGTATATTCAACAGCCACAATGGTACCAAGGGCTGCATTTTCAGTATTTTCAAATGCAACGGCCCAACCAATAACTTCGAACAGGAACCATCAAAATGAACCATTATTTAAGACAACTGAACACCAAGATTATGAACCCTGTAAATTTATTATACACAAATATACAAGGCCTCTACACTGACGATACACTGACGATGTAGACTGCAAATTACGATACCTACAAAATATAGCTCTGGAAACCGACACGGCCAAACGGAAACCCATTTGCATAAATGCAAATGTGAATAAAGGAGAACATATACAGAGCGAATAGATTTGCTAGAAAAGGAGGAGGCTGTCATATTTACGTGAAAAACGCATACACTCGTGAAGCGAAGGTAATGAAATCAAACAGCACGGTCGAAATTCTTATTTAAGAAGTAAAAGAACTGAACCTAATCATTATGAACGTGCGCAAACGACCATTCACCACAAAAAGTTAATTCCAATTCGTTACAAATGAAATAGAAAACATGCTAAAATCACTCAAAACCCAAGCACAAAATATTTTTAGTTGTGGAGATTTTAACTTTCATTCATAGCATGGAAGAAAAATAACGTATGTTGAGAAATTCTATGGTAACATTACAAAACATGATAGAACTTAAGCAATAATGCTATTAGATATTATGGAACATTATGTACTTATCCAGAAAATCTGTAGAGCGACTTGAAAACAACGCTTGGATTTAATTTTGACAAACAACAAGACATAATAATAAATAAAAAGGTAATGCACAGAAATTACTCTGACCATAACCTAATTGATATACAAATAAAGTTACTAACCAGAAGACTAAAAATGCATCCCAGAGAGTCAGAAGAAATAATTGAAGGTTTAAATATGAATTCAAAGAAAGTAGATTGTAAATTATAAATGAAGTTTTAAAGGAAGTAAATTGAGAATTGCTACTTCACGAAAAGACTCCAGAAGAAATATTAAAATACTACATAGAGTAGAAAACGAAACTAAACTCATATTATAATAAAAACCCACTCTAATAGACAGAGTTTATTTCCACGACAGTTTCGATGCCCACTGGCATCCTCTTCGGGTTGATACAGAAAAACGATTGAACCAAAAACAAGAGGGAAAACAGTCCAGGGACCAGTAAGAAATTCGCACCAAGGTTAGATCCCGTTCTCCCGACACTGGAAGGACATTTTTATTAAAGGGACTCGCTTATAAGTACATTCGCACAAATTTAAAACTATCTGCTTGTTCTATACATACAGATTCTATTATTTTTTTACATAATTATTACATTTTTTATTAAATTTATTACATTTAATATTGCATTATTATTTATTACAGAAATTATAAATTTATTATTACATTGATTATTACATTGTTGTTTATTATACAGAAATTGTAAACCGAAAAACGAATGAAAAAGGCGAGAAGGAAACAATCCAGAGATTGTTTCCTTCTCGCCTTTTTCATTCGTTTTTCACACGAAGGCCAAGCTGGTGGCCTTGCCTCTAGGCTTGGCGCGGTGGAGGAGCGAGCTGCTTTCTTGCGCTCTCCACCGCACATAGCCAGGTACACCCGGCACATCTGGTACCCTCCTGAGCCAGGCATCGTCTTCTTTTGAAGACTTCAACTTTGACCCCCTGTAACGTTTTTGAGGTCCTTTGGAAGCTGGTTAAAAACTCTTGGCCCCCTGACAACCAAGCTATTTTCCTTTATTGTTGAAGAGGTCTCTTGTCGGGTCTTTAATTTGGGAACACTACACATTCTGCCTTTCCTATTTTCCAGCGTTGTTTGGATAGTAATTGGGTTTAGTTTGAGGTTTGGTAGCAGTTTTTCGATCATTTTCCATATGTAGATTATGGTGTGCCTCTCTCCTCTCTCCAGGGAGTACAGATTTAGTTTACGTAGTCTTTCCCAGTAGTTGAGTTCTTTGTAGCAATCAATCTTAGCTGTGAAATGTCTCTAAGTTTCTTCTAGTTCATTAGTTTCTTCCTTTTTATATGGGGACGTCAAAACTGAGCAGTATTCAAGTTTTGGTATAATCAGTGTTTTTAGCAAAGGAATCATTACTGTCCTGTCCCTTCTTTTGAACGTTCTTAGTACCTGTCCCGCGATTTCTTTTGCTTTGTTTATCACCACCTGATTTTGTGTTTCGAATTTCGCATCATCGGTCATTACTCATTATAACCCCCAAATCGATCGCTTTCTTGCTTCTCTGAATTTCATGTCTATCTGTTTAAGTTCCTCATTTCTACCATATCTCAAGAGTTGAAATTTTTCTGTGTTAAATGTTATCTTATGTTGTCTTATGACTATTCGTATATGTTGTTCGTGTCCCTCTGCAAGGCCTCCACCTCTTTTGCATCGCTGAATAACACTGGTATATATATATATATATATATATATATATATATATATATATACACACTGTGTATATATATATTATGCAAAAACTTTGTGATCTCAGTTAGTACTTGCAGGTGCCAAATTGTTATCCGGTTAACAACTAACAATATATCAATTTCACACTGGTTGCTTAATTACCGTATTTCCCGGCGTATAACGCGCACCCTAATTTTGAAGAGAAAATTATTTTGAAGAGAAAATTTAGGAAAATAAAAATTTAGGAAAAAATATACCTTCTACCTCACTTCACATGTACAATTTTAACGAGTTAATTTTAACGCAGGGTGATTTTTGGAGTATTTTGGGGGGGGAAATAGTGCGCGTTATACGCCGGGAAATACGGTATCTGAATTCATTCATGATGTGTTTTAACTCATAATTTGTTCTACAAGTGTATGGAAAATTACATTTTTAATAATTTTTATGGTATATTATTTATAAGTTATCATAACGTTATTGATGGTGTTATTTATGCGTTATCATAGCGGTAATGATGTCGATTTTGGAAATTTATATTATTCGGTTTTCATTTATGGTATTACAAGAGTTCGTAGATTTTATTGTATTTCTACCGCAATATATCCTTCAAAGGAAAGATTGAATTTCTAATCAAAAAGCGCCACGACGCTTTGATTTATTTCAAAAGAAAAGAAATCATACATCACTCGACTACAATCTCTTCAATATTAAAGGAAATATCAAAAAACGTATTGGTAAATATCATACATACATGATGTATGTCACGCATCCTTTTCGTCATTTACATATTTACAAATATAAACAAATTAACGTAATAATTAACAAGTTATTCGTGTTTTATCCTTAAAATGATAATTAATACATGAAATCCTATAAAAAAAATTGCAGTTTAAACTCCGTGATGGAAGATAGTTTTAATGTGTGCGAATGTACTTATAAGCGGGACCCTTTAATAAAAAAAGAAAAATGCACTTCTGGGGTCGTGGGAATGGGATCTAGCCTAGGTGCGAATTCCTTAATGGTCTCTGGATTGTTTCCTTCTCGCCTTTTTCATTCGTTTTTCGGTTTACAATTTCTGTATAATAAACAACAATGTAATAATCAATGTAATAATAAATTTATAATTTCTGTAATAAATAATAATGCAATATTAAATGTAATAAATTTAATAATAAATGTAATAATTATGCAAAAAAAATAATAGAATCTGTATGTATAGAACAAGCAGATAGTTTTAAATTTGTGCGAATGTACTGTACTCATAAGCGGGTCCCTTTAATAAAAATGCCCTAGGATCTAACCTAGGTGCGAATTTCTTAATGGTCCCTGGACTGTTTTCCCTCTTGTTTTTGGTTCATTCGTTTTTCTGTATCCACCCGAAGAGGATGCCAGTGGGCATCGAAACTATTGTGGAAATAAACTCTGTCTATTAGAGTGGGTTTTAATTATCATATTTTGACTCTCACGTAGAAAAAAAGTGAAGTTTTTGCATTTAGCTTGATGTGAAGAAAGATGTTTCATTTGTGGAGACACTGGTGTGTGGGATGCTGATTCCAATTCTGCTCTTCTATAGGTGAATTATTAACTAAAAAATAAGAACAAAAGCTCAAATAAATTTCAGTGGATTTTAATTGTTTAAGGAAAAACAACAAATATTTACTCAGTTTATTCACGTCAGTCAAATGTACATTGTAACAAGTGTAACAGAATATTGTTTATCTTATTTCTCATAGCATGCTCATTAGCTTTTTACCTCTGGATTCTGTAGCTGGGAGACAACTACTGCAGCTGGCTGTTAGGCGAACTGTGGTGCCTGGGGAGTCAAAAGACACGATGCGTACAAATATACAGTACGACCTTGGCAGCAATATTTAAATCTGGGAATGACGCCAAATAATATATTAAAGTCGCACTAATATATATATATATATATATATATATATATATCAGTGGCGACTCCAGCTCTTCAAGACTACTCGGGCTCTTTTTAAATTTTGAAGTCTACATATGAGCCGACATTTAAATGCATGACAATAACTTCATATTATCAATAAAATAAATAAATACATACCTCGGTAAAAAAATTATTTCAATTTTATTTACTTGAACATAAAGTCCAAGCGTCTTGGTTTTAAAGCAAATTCCTTTAATATTCGGTCATGTAATTCCTTTTTGCTTCTTAAATCAATAAGTATTTCTTTTTCAATTGAAATCCTAGCCAGGGACGAGAGCCGTTCTTGAGCCATTGTGTTTCTTAAATATGATCTAATTCAATCAAAAACAGAGAAACTTCTTTCATTTGAAACAGAAGTTACAGGTATGGTAAGAAGGAGCTGAATCAGCTTTATGGTTTTCTTTTAATGATAACACTGTGTCTTCCATGGGTGGGCTATACTTCTCAGAATACTTATAATATTAAAAATAAATCAGATTATTTAAGAAAAGCGAACAACCTCACATTGCGGCAAAACTCAAACTGCACCGCCGCCCAAGGCAGTTGAAGGCACGCTTATCGAAACGTAAAAAGTTACTATGTATCGCCAGAATTAAAAATTGTGCCTCTACAAGGCCGAAGGATATAAGCCCGAGTTGAAATGTTTTTTTCTTTATAAAAAAATTAATAGGAGGAAAAACGTATTTTATTTAATGAGAATTAGAAGAAGGACTATTATGTAATAATTATTCGTTAAAAGAACTTTAAATATACGATATTACTTATACTTTCTCGGGCGTAATGTCTTGCGCCCGAGTAAAGGATTTTGAAAGATTACACGAAAACTTAATGTGTCAGTATAGTTTTTTATAGGTAGTAAGGGTATCTAAATGCGCTCAAAATTTGCTTGCGTGACGAAGGCTAGACAGGAAAATAGTAACATACTACCAGCCAAAAACTATTTTTACAATTTGTATTTAAAACTTTTTTTAAAACTTAAATCTATAAATACACAATTTTATCTCTCATGCTTCTCCTTGCCCCTTGCCTCTCGGGCTCAGCCCGAGAAGCCCGAGTGCAGGAGTCGCCACTGATATATAATACATATATATTAACTGCAAACGACACACAGTATAATTAATGTAAAGAACGAAGCTTGTTTAGAAGAGTGTCCGCACAAGAAGAGGAGAGAAAACGAGCAATGTGCCTAATTTTTCATTGCTCGTTTTCCCTCCTCTTCTTGTGCGGACACCCTTCTAAACAAGCATCGTTCTTTACATTATATATATATATAGATAGATAGATAGATATATTCCAACGTTTGGCCATAATTCCTATTTTCATGTCAGTTTCTACAACCAGACTTTATTAATTAGTAATGTTTTTCCGTATCAAAATTGTTTCCTTAAATTTTCAAAGTTTGTTTGGCGTATAATTTTTCCCTCCTGTAATTAATAAGCGGTTGATACAGAATTGGAGCAGTAAACGTTTACAAACTCGCAATCTTCCTTCGCTCATATCTAATTAGCAGCGAAGAAAGTTTGTAAATGGAAATGGAATCTTCCCTCGATTCACGATTTTAGAATTCATGGAAGAACTATTTGGAGTTATTTTTCTTTATGAACGGTGATTTGTGAGAAAACAGAACACGTAAATAAATAGCATTCCACCGTCAAGTTTTGTTCATTAACCAATAATTGAAATAAGTAGGTACGCAAGGAACCCATTTTTATATCCAAAGTAAACATATACCGCTGAACTAATTATAAATAAGGAGTCAATAAAGTCGTTTCCTTCAATGCATTATAAACTATTTCAGTGTATGAGTAAAAGCACGTGTTTTAGGCATTGATTTATTATACTTCTTATAGTGTCCTTTCATAAACTGTATAATTTCGCCTTAATATAGATCACGTTACAGTAAGTAAATGCCTACTAGACTTAATTACAATGTAATTAAAAAGTTAATTACACTTAATTTATTTTATTAAAACTCAATAATAAGAAATTAAATCCCTAATTATGTTTACATACCAATAACTATGCAATTAAATTTCCAAAAACTTCCTTAAACTCTTGGCCTTTGAGAGCACGTTCAGGTAATGGCTTCCTCTGCTCGAGAGAAACTAATTTCAGTTTAAATGACCTCAAATAACCTTAAGATTGGCTTCCTCGTCCCATCTTGCTTTGTATATTCTTTTTTATCAAGTTGCCTACTTGCAATATCCGGACATAATCGACGATCTACTGTTATGAGTTAATATGCCGTAATTGTCTGTCAGCGAATGTCCATGTTGAACCACTCTTATAGATGCTGTGAACAGTAAATGATGTCGATAAATAAATTGTTACAGTAGAAATTTTTATACTTGTCTGAAAGATGCGTAATGCAAAAAGGCAAATCTTTTTTGTGTGCAAAATAATAAACCTTAAAAAGAACAGAACAAGAATAACAAAAAACGGATCACCTGAAGATCAGGGTCCCCAGTCTTCGTTAGTTAGCCTTATAAGGCTAATTAACGAAAATATCACGACTTAACCTAATGAATCGTCAAGGGCGTACAGTTGACCTAACGATTGGTTAGGTTAAGTCGTGATATTTTCGTTAGTTAGCCTTATAAGGCTAACTAACGAAGGCTGGGTGCCCTGATTTTCAGGTGATCCCAAAAACTTTTGGCGTTAAAAATTTAAAGTTAAAAAAACGAGAAATATTTAGCAACAGCTTTTAGCATGTACACTGAGACTAGAATTTTCATCAAGATGTGGGAAATTCTTTCGTCGAACAAGTGCCCCCAGGTGATGGCAGTATTTTCATCAAACTACGGTGCTTGATGAAATACTTTTCGGGGAACTGATTCCTTTAAAACAATTCAATCGAAGTGGATGGCGCCATCTATTGGAGGAAATGCTAGTTAAATGCCATTTCGGTTTATTTTCATAAACCGAGTGTAATTACATGCATATCAATTTTATGTTAATTAGGAACAACATACTAACAGCAACTTAAGTTCCAAGATTAAATACACTAGAATTAAATTTACCTTACCTTAGTGAGAGTGGAATCAATGCCACTGAAGATTCGAATTTTGCGAGCCGCACGCCGTTACCCACTCGACCATGAGACGTTAAAATACACTGAAAGAGTTTTGCATATATGTTACGGCCAAACATCGAAATCGCTCAGTGAGCGAAAAAAACAGCCACAACGCGTTGTGGATGCACCTAAGTGACCACACACCGATGTTAGATATTTTTTCGCTTCATGGCCGTTCTCAAATAACCGCAACGCGTTGTGGACGATTCGGATATGACCACAACGCGTTGCGGACGATTTGAAACGACCACACACCGATGTCTTTCATCAAACTCTATTTAAACGACGTATATTGAAATGATATAAACACGACGTATATTTACCGACGTATTCACCGATTAAAAAGCAAAGTTAAGCAGATATGCTACAAAAAAGATAAAGTCCTTTAAAAAATTATTATCAATAATTTTCCCGTAGGTTTCGATTAATTTTAAGCAACTTTAGAATGAGACGTAAATGTAAAAATTAACCAACTGGTTAGGTTAATTGAATACCCGGTTGTCAACAGAGTGCCAGGTTAGGTCAACTGAGTGCCAGGTTAGGTCAACTGAGTGCCCGGTTAGGTCAACTGAGTGCACGGTTAGGTTAACAATGCCCGGTTAGGTTAATTGTACGCCCTTGACGATTGGTTAAGTTAAACCGTGATATTTTCGTTAGTTTTAACGAAAATATCACGACTTAACCTAACCAATCGTCAAAGGCGTACAGTTGACCTAACCGGGCATTCAATTAACCTAACCTGGCATTCAATAATTTTCCCGTAGGTTTCGATTAATTTTAAGCAACTTTTACCTAATAATTTTTTCTCTCGAGGAGCCGTTTCCGTGTTTTAGGGTGACACAGACAGACAGACAGAGCATTTTATATGATGTGTGGTCGTTTCAAATCGTCCACAACGCGTTGTGGTCATATCCGAATCATCCACAACGCATTGTGGTTGTTTGAGAACGGCCATGAAGCGAAAAAATATCTAACATCGGTGCATCCACAACGCGTTGTGGCTGTTTCTTTCGTTCACAGCGATTTCGATGTTTGGGCGTAACATATATACTCTTTCGCATCGGTTTCAGTATGTATATTTTAATATGTATACTGTTTCTGTTTATATATATATATATATATATATATATGATAACCACTACACCATGGTCCTCACTCGATCAGAAGTCGTAATTCCTCTACATACGCGCAGAAACCAATTCCCCGAGGGGGGCACCTCCCGCATGCCGTATCTATATATACACATTTCACCTGCAAAGAACACGCAGTATAAATAACGTAAAGAACGACGCTTGTATAGGAGAACATTCCGCGCAAGATGAGAAGAGAACGAACAAATGAAAAAATGAGGTAACTACCCGGGAATCGAACCCGGGATCTTCCGATTGCCGGTCAGATATGATAACCACTACACCATGGTCCTCACTCGATCAGAAGTCGTAATTCCTCTACATACGCGCAGAAACCAATGCCCCGACGGGGGCACCTCCCGCATGCCGTATCTATATATACATTTCAACTGCAAAGAACATGCAGTATAAATAACGTAAAGAACGACGCTTGTATAGGAGAACATTCCGCGCAAGATGAGAAGAGAGAACGAACAAATGAAAAAATTAGGTTTCTGCGCGTATGTAGAGGAATTACGACTTCTGATCGAGTGAGGACCATGGTGTAGTGGTTATCATATCTGACCGGCAATCGGAAGATCCCGGGTTCGATTCCCGGGTGGTTACCTCATTTTTCATTTGTTCGTTCTCTCTTCTCATCTTGCGCGGAATGTTCTCCTATACAAGCGTCGTTCTTTAAGTTATTTATACTGCGTGTTCTTTGCAGTTGAAATTATATACTACGTATATAGTATATATATATAATATATATATACATTTTCTTTCTTTGTTTCAAAGAGCTACCTTAAAATATATTTTTTAACTTTGAATTTTTTAATTGCCAAGTTTTTTTTTTTGTCCTGTTCTTTTTAAGGTTTATTATTATGCACACAAAAAAGAGTTGCCTTTTTGCATTACGCATCCTTCAGACTAGTCCATAATTTTTGTAGGCAACGCTTTTTTGCTTTAAACACAAACGTTGCACAAAATTAACGCTCATCCTACTTTTTGAACATAAGTTTTTAACTCAGTGAGGATTTAACATTTACTTTAAACTCACAAACCACTTACATTTTGAGTTCAGCTTCACAAATTTGGTCTCATTGGCTTTGGTTGTGAGGTTCAAATTCTTATGGCTGTGGTATGTTTGTAAATTTATGGACTGACTTGCTTTTCCTCGATTTCACAAAAGAGTATAAAATTTTCCATAAGCGTGGTCTGACTAGATGCACAAAATTATTGGAAGGAAAGAGAATTCGAGTAGCTATGTGTCAAAAGTAATAAAATTCAATAGAGAATTGAACTTCAAAGCATCACATTGGACAGACATCATCTTCTGGGATAGGATTGATATCAGTGAACCATATTTTTACCACAAACAACCCAAATTGTAAAATAGCTCCGTTTGGCGGAGTTTAGAACTCTTGACGAATAAACTCCACCCAACGTCACGCGGACAAACGCCTTATTCAGCTGAACAACTTTTCGACCACATAAACTTTGCTCGTAATTTTTTTGTAGTGAATGAATTTGTTTGATGTTTACATCAAATTATTCGTGACGACGTCCTCTATCTTTTGGTGTAAAGTTCGTGTGGTGTATTTTCTTAAAAACAAAGTTATAGCCTTCAGTCCGCGAAGTATTAGTGGGAATCAAAAAAGCCTTGTGGACGAATCATCTTATGTCACTTTTCTTTATAATAGCTTTGCGATGTCGTATAAACATAAAACTATAATTCTTAACCATTTCCTTAACCTTACGGCCAAGTGTATCCCCACTATTGGAACTGATGGTACGTAATACTTAAATATATATCTTTAACATTTTTACTGTGAACCCTTTTTACGTCATCAAGTCACGCAGGATGCCTGAAACAAATGGTAACTCATGAATCTGGAAAATTAAAATCCTGACATGAGGTCATGTTCGACCAGAGAAATTGCAAACAAAGCGTTTTTACTGCTGTTCCTCAAAATTTCTTGCTTTAAGAATATTTTCCTTCTATATAAAAGTTTGCATTCACCGTTATTCAAACATTTTCATCATTCCTTTGTAAACTTCCAAATCACATTTCATCTGTATATTAATTAACCGCAACAGCGACCCCATATAAATGGGACTAATAATGCTGCAGAAGAAGATTAATTAACTGTATAAAAACAGAAAACAAAAGGTATATATTTTTCCCAATTCTTTCAGCAATATTCGAAAAAGTACTTTTGCAGTACATTTCCAGATGAGTTTTTTTTATTTATACATATGCATATACACAAAACAAAAATGCGGTCAAATAGAGTTAATCAATAGGATTAGTTCAGTTCTTGCACTCACTGTATCAGCCAATCACAAAGTATCGTTGTTCTGACGTCATATGATGATTCAAATTATAAGATAAACTTTTATGCAATTTCTCCGAAAGATATTTGCTCTCCGGTTGAATTTTATTCTCTGGAGGGGCTCACTCCTGAATAAAATAAGTTTCTTAAAGCTGGATTTTTATACTTTTCTCTCTTATTCTTTGCTATCTTGGGATATTTCCAATACGAAAAAACAAGCACTTCATAATTCAAGGTTTAATGGAGTAAATAGAATTGAAAATTTATTTATTTATTTTTATTTATCTACAAATATATAGTTTTCATAGATACGTATAATTTCATTATTAAATACAGATGCTGTATACGACTGTAAACTGCCTTTAGCAAGCGTGTACGCTTTACAGGCCGAAATCTACTAATTACAGTAGATACGTATACTCGTAATTGTAATAATTACATAATAGATGTGATTAAGAGATCTTTGTAGATTTTTATAATAGACTTTTTGAAAGATTAAAGGTCTCTTACAGACTAGGACATATATTTATATTAGGAGCTAAATACAACGAATAATGAAACGTATAAAACTGTAAGGAACTTACAGACTAGGGCATATACTTTTATTAGACGCTCAGTAGAAAGAATAATGAAATGTGAGGTGTGGTGAAAAATGATAGGAGAGATTTTTAGAAGGCAGGGTTGGCAAAAACTGGGTTTTTCATAAAAAAAACCATGGGTTTTTGACGGTTGGCAAAAACCCAGCAAAAAACGAACTACCCAGCAAAAATTTTTTGGGGGTTTTTGCCAACCCTGTATAATAGAAGGATACTGAGAATTTTAGCAAGGAGAAAGAAAGGAGTGTCTTCAGTAACTTTGGAATTTGTTAAGTTCTATCCACTTTATATAAAAGATGAGAGAGAGCATTGATTGTTTTTAATTCATTTGGTAGACTGTTCCATAATTCCATCGCTAAATAAGTGTAAGAATTTCTACTACACTGAAGAGTATATTTTGCCTTTAAAATATATTCACTCTCCATATACCTTGTTTGATTTTCGTGATGTATCTGATTGTTCATTATACTGTATTCTCAATTAATATGATCGGAGCAGATTGTTTTATAACTCTGAACATAGGGAACATACAGTATCTGCATTCCAGATACGTCTTTAAATTTTAATATACGCAGTTGCTTCAAGATTCCTGATGTGGAAGCATAATAATCACTCTTGTTTATTTTACTAATAATTCTCTTCTGGTTTATGATTAAACGGTTGATGATGTAAACACACGCACACCCATATGTTATGCAGTAATATTATATGTGAAATGTGCATAAACTACAGAGAAGTATAGCGTTTTAAGTGTATTTGTGGGAAGAAATGTAATTTTGTTAATATAAACGAGAATTTCGTAGTTTGTGATCTATATTTTCAATATGTTAATGAAAGGATAGTGAAGCGCGATATCAAGTACAAGTTGACAATGATATTGAAGTCTGGTATTAATTATTTTTTGTGATTAGCAGGAAGTTTGTTTTAGTTTTTTTTATTTAGGAAGGAGGGGGCTAAGGGTGAGCGCCCGCAAAAGTGACCCCTCCACAGAAGACGGAGAGAGCCAAAAACAATGTCTACAAGGCTCAATGATGCCATTTTTTCTTTAAATAAAATTTTTGAAAAGGTTGTGTAATGTGAATGATGCATGTATGTGTAGTGAGGAATAGAAGGAGAAGCGTGTTTCAGAGCATGCTGGACTGCTCACAGGGTAGATGAGACACGGAAAAAGATCAGCTGAGGAGGAGAGTGACAGAAGAAACGGGAGTTCCAGCACTCCCTGACTCCTGCCTAACATCCACCCAGAAGTATTTCCCTGGTCGATTGGTGTCTACAATCTCCTCCTACAATATATTAAGGATAATGTATTGGCTTTCAGCCAGTCGCATACTGGCAATATTTACTATTTCGTTAAGGGATGTGAGATCGTTGTCTGAATATATCAGACAATTGTGAAAGTCATTTATGTAGATCGGAAATAGTAGGGGGCCCAAAATGCTTCCTTGTGGAACTCCATGTGTGATTTTTAGTTCGATGTCTGATGTATTGGCTTCTGTTGTATAGATATTTATCATAAGTGGAATTATGCCATAATGAGATAATTTATAATAGTGATGAACCAATTCCAAAATTTAGTCGATGCCAATGCCGATTCCACGAAAAGCTGCTGATACCGATGCCGATTCTTTGCCTATATTTAAAAAAAATCAATTCCCTTCATAAATTTTATTAATCTAATGTGAAAACTTTTAATTTTCATATTTTTACATTTCAAATTTCTTTGAATGCTTTTCCTTAGCTCACTCCACAATATATAGTACCAGAATTTGTTACTCATATACCGTACCTAAAATTATGCTAATTTGAAAAAAAAATGGATTCGCAATTTGGGTTTGTAAAATTATTAAAATACTTAAAATAAAGTAAACATAATAAGTTGGTTTAATATATAAATTATAAAGTAAAAGTTAATAGAAAATTATTATTAATATAGATTAGATCACAATATTTTACAATATTTAGAGATGAGCCAGTTAGGGAAAATATAAATTTATGGGCAACTTATTAAGTTTTGCCATTTTTGTGAACGTAAAATATTTTTATATAATTACACTTTGAAATGAATATAAATGATCATAAGTAGTGGTTTTGTATGTTCAATTTTCTATAAATATAAATTTTGTTTTGTAATGAAAATTTTAAAATGTCAAAGAATCGGTAAGAGAATAGGTTAATTTTGGCCGATGCTAAAACTGTGATTCTGCCGATTAATCGGTACAAGTTCCAGGGTGGATTGGATTGGTTTAAACCAAATGATTTAAACCACAGTTTTTTTGGTTTTCTGATAAAGAAAAAAACAACTTTTTTTTGTTTTTTTTTGTTTTGTTTTTATGTATTTGCTTTTTATTCTTAGTTTTAATGATATTTTAATGCTTAGTATGATAATTTCAATGATAACAATTTCATACATGAAACCTAATATTGTGCTTATTTTTTAATTATGTCTGTCACACTGTCAACAATGAACATCATAAAAAAAAATGTCTATACTTTCAGCTAAGGTGTTTTACTATTTTGCAATGGAAATCCTGACAATAAAGATTATGTCCCAACCACTATTAAAGTATCAATTATACAGAAAAATGAGAAATTAGTTTACCATTGCACCAAATAGGGTTGGTTGCTATTTTACTAAATAATTTTTATTTACCTGTATAATTTGATATGTTTTGTTTGTATGAACAATACGATTACAGTATATCTGAAATCTGAATAGTGTTAAAGGAATTATTTTCGCTATTATCACTATTATTTAGAAGAAAATAATAAGCTGGTTTTATAATTTTTAATGTAAACATAGGTAGCTTCTTTCTTGTAAAATTAGTATAATGCTTAAATAAAATAATGGGAAAGATAAAATTATTTTATTACAATCAAACACTAACGAACAAAAAAAAACATTAAAACTAAATAAATCTTTTGTTTTGTAAACCAATGGTTTTTTTTTTTTTTTTTTTAAATAACCATGGTTTTTTCCACCCTGGATACAACACTTAATTTATAAATAAGTATGCCGCGGGAGATTGTATCAAAGGCTTTAGATAGGTCCATAAACAAGAGAACAGGGGACTCTTTATTATTAAGGGTTTTATATAGCACGTCTAATGTGGCTGAAATTGCGTCGCTTGTTTTATGGCTCTCTCTAAAACCAAATTGATACCTCGATATGAAGCTATTTTCCTCGAAATATTTCGAGAATTGCGTGTACAAGAGTTTTTCAAATATTTTTCCTAATGTAGGTAAGATGGATATAGGTCGATAATTCGAAGGCAGTGATTCGTCTCTTGATTTGAATATTGGACAAACTCGTGCCGTTTTAAGTACGTCAGGGAAAATACCATAGCAGAGAGACGAGTTGAATAATATTGATAAAGGGAGAGATTAAGTATCCGAGCAACATTTAAAGACTGAGTTTGGAAGAGAATCTACGTGACATTTTTTGTTTTAAAGGGTGAAATAGCCGTTTTGACATCTCGGGGAGAGATAGGACAGAAGCTGCTTGTCGAGACGCTATGAGATCAGCTGTATTTTTTCCTACGGAAGCAAAGTACTTATTTAGATGAATGGCTATATCTAATGGGTCGTTATAAGTGGTATTATTTATTTAGTTATATTTGTGAGAAAATAACTTTGTTCTTTCTTCCTATGTAAAGTTTCATTGATAAATTTCCATTGTTTTTTTAGAATCACTTTTGTATTCCTCAAATTTATTGCTGTAATACTCTGATTTTGCTTTTCTGATTAGGGTATTTAGTTTGTATCTGTAATTGGTGTAAATTTCTTGGGGCATTGTCTTTTTTTACGTGTTTATAGATTAAATATTTTTGCCATATAGCATCTAACCTTGGTTAAACTTCTTTTTGCTTCCTCCCGAATTGTTCATTCTGACGAAGGTGAAGCTTTTCACTCCAAGTTAGACGTACAGTTTAACGTGGAATCCGAAACACGTTCCACCAGCAGCCCAGCGTCATACCCACTAGGCTACCCATGGTACTCATTTATCTACCAACCAATTTTTTTTATTGTGTGGAAGGATGAACAGCTGGGTTTTGCTGCGCGCCGCCTGCCGTAACCGGGTCTCAATCCCGAGAACGATAGATTCGTAGTCAACGACGCTAACGACTACACCACCGAGGTGCTAGGAGAGGTTTATGAAACCATGATTTATTTTGCCTTGTATGGATCGTATTTATAGTAGTCACAGGACGAAGCTCGTTGAACAAATCGTATAGTATGTCTGAGAATTTAATAAATTTTTCATTTATGTCGCCAGCCCCTTCGAGGACTTCGAACCGAGAATTATCTATTGAGTCTAATTTCTGCTTCAGACTTTCGACATTTTCACTAATTTTTCTGAATTTTATTTATATTTATTTATATATGGAAGTCCAGCTAAATTATATTAATTTATTTATTTATTAACTGTCAATACTAAAGTACTAAATTTCAATATTTATATTTAATAATAGAAGAAATACATCCAGGGACATTCACGGGGAGTATTACAAATTAATAAGCTCTTGACAGAATTATTCTAAAAATACAATATTAATTTTTACGTCTCTCTTCACTTTTATGTTCGTAAGAGCCTTGAGAATTGTTAGCCCACAATTTTTAGACAATGAATTTAATAAGTTGTTTTACATTGGAAGCAAATTATGTTATCCTAATTATATATTGGAGAACTCTCTAAATAAAGCTAAGAAACCTTTTTATTATAACGCTAACAAAGAGGAAAAAAGAATTTAAAAACATGTTGTGTTTGTCATATCATATCACTAGAATCAAACGACATAAATATTGTATTCACATAGCTAATTAATCTAGCGTCGTATTTGTTCATGTACGAAATAATAAGACCTATACCCATTTCATCGACAAGACCAAAACATCGACACCCTAAAAAACTAACAACCTAACCTAACCTAACTTAATCTAACCTAATAATAACTTGTCGATAGAATATCAAGTCGATCGGAGGTCGTAATACCGAAATAATAATCATGCAATTGACTGGAATAATTCAGGTGTCTTGTTTACAAATAATAACATATTAATCATATTAGTAATTTTAATGTTAATTCCAGTACATATAGACTTGACGATTGTGTTTTCAACTTTATTTTTAATCAGTATAAAAACAGTTTCCCACCACCCTCCAATAATACGAGGAATTGGATCGTTAGTAAGAGGTTTCTCATAAGGTATATATTAGGGTTCAACAAGCGAGATCGCGGGGGTAAATTGGTGCACTTATTTTCCAGGAAAATTCAACCAATCCCTGGAAACTCCCGGTATAATCTGAATCTAAATGTTGAATCAGGTACCTGCCCCTGTACCATGTATATCTTAACACGTAACTGTTACCAAATTACGAACATTGCTGAGTGATCGCAGTGTGGATAATTTGTGTTTCTTGAAAAATTATTTCAAAAGTTGGTGAATAATAATATTGTAAGATTAGCAAATTCTCTTTAATTTTGCACAAAACACTCGTTTCTTCACTTTCTGAGTGTACTGTTATTGTACGATAGGATTCTTTTTCCTCTGTTATATTAAACACTAAAGAAACTGCTATTGTTTACGTTATATTAGAAAGTTTTTTATATAAAGGAAATTTTTTCAAGAGTATTATTGTTCTGAAGGCGGAAATTTATGTTCTATATTATTTTTTGCAAATAACCCACGCGTTCAAACTGTTTATAGGCCTATTCTCTTAAATAATACTTTTGTTTAAATACTTTTTAAATGTTCCTGCGAATTCGAGATTTATATTAAATCCCGGAAAATTCCCGGGATCCCGGGATTGCATAAGTTTGAATCCCAGTGGACCGGGATTATAAAGAAATGGGAAATTGATGAACCCTAGTATGTACAGTATATGAACTGGACGGACTCGTCTGTATTTTCAGTTTCCCTGAAGAGTTAGAGTAAACTCGAAAGTACTCGGAATAAATGTTTCATTTTTCCTTTGGGTTACTTAATATATACAGGGTGTTTCAGGTCGATCCTAGAAATACCAAAATACCAAAATTGGCAGAATTTGTAGTTTGTATTTGGTATTTGATATTTTGGTATTTTGGTATTTCTAGGGTCGACCTGAAATTGAAATACCCTGTATATATATATATATATTATATAATATATATATATATATATATATATATATATATATATATATATTATATATGGTTCTTTTCAAACGTCAAGATTTCGGGGCAAAGGTTCCGTTCTTCGATTGGTTAATTTTCCTGCAAGTTTTTACCAATTAAAGGTTCAGGATCTTATATCGCCCCACCCTATTTGGCGGATTGTTATATCACAGGCAAGAAGAACGATGAAGAACATGAAGCAATGAAGAACAACCCGCCCATTGGGTTGACCCTGAATTATATCACCATCCACCTCCCCTAGTTAATAAAGCTTCGAGCAAACCCTTGTTCTTGGTTCTTGCAAATCTGTGGGTCTCAACCCAAGGTCGCCCTCGGGCATCCGTGATCTGTTCTTACGATTCTGTGCTCTTCGAACAAGGCCACTTCAGCAGGTGGCACTGTTTTTGCTATCCGCCCCTTAAGTAACTGCCCATGAAACGTTGTGAACTCGAGCGACATTACCTCGCCCGAATAAATATTATATTTTTCCAAGTGACCCTTAGCAGTAATAGTTACAGTATGCCTTCAGTAACTTGTGACATTTTATCAAGAAATAGTTGTCAGTTAACTCCGATCATTGTTATTGAATGTGCCTTCGTACTCTCTCTAATTTGTATGAACCTTATTATATAACCACCGGCGGATCCAGGGGGGCTGAAGGGGCTCGAGCCCCCCATTGAACATTCATCTTACGGGAAATAGCCTTTCCTCTTATCTTTTCAGATTTACTGTGAATTTGGTTGTTTATTATTATTATTATTATTATTATTATTATTATTATTATTTTCAATTACCTTATTATTACTTTTGGCATTAAATAAAAGACTCATAGTTTGACTGTGTCTTCTCATAACCAATTAGTGCTTACTGACTTTTAAACAGGGCAACCATATTGTGTTTTTTGTGCATTAGGTGAAGGTGGTATTCCTCTGTTACTCCATTTGCAATTTACGAACTCAACGCAACCCGCAACAACCGACTGATTGGGACCATCAAGACTTCTCTGAGTCCTTAGTGATCATCCCTGCAAATACCATGCGGAAGAAAAAGCTCGCACGACATATATATGATATATAGGCCGTACCAACAGTAATTAAGAAAAGACTTTCGAAGGTTCAAGTATATGGTAAATGGAGTTTCATAGCTTAAGCGAAAAACCGATGTTGACAAAGAAGATATCGGAAGAGCTTTGCACGTCATCGCGAACTGATAGCGATGACCGTTTATCTGAAAGGGAACAGAGATGGAAGCTTCGGATCAGAGAAAGACCCACCAGAGTCATCAACCACTCCGTTGGTAAAACCGACAAAGGTTTCTCCAAATGGATGTCAGAAAAACAACAAGCACAGAGTTCATACAAAAGAGGATCTCTCCTAATCAATCTCCGCCGAACTCCCGCAATGAGAATACCTCAAATTACTCTCGCTGTTTCATCTTCACGAACCATTCCTTCGTCATTACATCTCTGGCCGCGTCCTTATCTTTTATTTATTTCGCCTGCATTTTCGTGTCGTACCTTTTACCTTATATATATATATATATATATATATATATATATAGTGGTGAGCTGCCAAAATTTTAACAACCGGTTCGCTAAGCTGCCAAAATTTTAACCCCCGGGTTCTGTATAAAAAATTCTGAATTCGGCAATAAAAAATTGACAACCCTTCCCACCCCACCCTTTCGCAATTTTAATTAAATTAATTATCTCGCTATTTGCCTTTTTCAAGTGTCTGCATTTTATGATTCAGCTAGGTATTATAATAACTGCATGGCAATTAATTAGTATAGTTAATTAGAGAAATAGACGTTTCTAATGAAATCAGAAAAGAAGAATTATTTAATAAAAACCGATGAATCATATTATCTACATAATTAAAATTAAATTGCTCAGTCAACTTTAGCAATAATGAATTATTAGGCAAAACATAAATATCAGTACACCTATGCTTTTAATTTTTTTTTTTTTTTAAATTTAAACATTTTTACGTACCTTATTATTACTTATTACGGTAATAATTTCCAAATGTCTTCTTGGTTTTCTCCGTGAACTGTCGTTTTGGATACACGAACTTTGGTATCTAAAGCGGATCGATGACTTCTCATCCATGATTTGATATATGTTAACGGGTTCCAGAAGCTTAATGGTTTCCCCAACAAATTGATGATCATAAAGCATGATATGTGTTTAGTTGTTAAACTTGCTCTTCTATCACTACAAATAATATTTATCACCGAAAAACCTCTTTCTGCTTCTGAGAGCTCTCTTCAGCGTCCAGCAAAAAAGTTAACAACCGGTTCGCGCGAACCGGGTACAGCTCACCACTATATATATATATATATATATATATATATATATATATATATATATATATATATATATATATATACTGCTGTGCGAAAGTCTTAGACATATCGCTTTTTTTCCACTGATGCATAAAAAAACTAAAACTTTGTATTAAATTCAAATATACTTTTACTGAAATGAAAATAAAATTAAAATAACCCTCTTCATACATAATATACCTTCATATAAACTATAAGCATCCTTAAATTCACATTGATCAGAATCTTCAGAAACATTGTGATCACAACGATTTAAAGTAAACTGTGAATGAGCAGCTAATATTAAGTATTGTAGTAGCTAATCCGTCACATTTAACATTCGTATATAATTGATGAAACATTGGCATGATTTCATTGTTACCAAAATTATTGTTTTCCTCCCTGCAGACCCATTAACCTTCAGATTACTTTTTGTACGACAAAATAAAGATTTATCAGGATCAACGATTTGGTTTAAACAAACTGTCTAAAATTTCAGTTGAAAACCGCCATAGAATTGTGTTTCTGTATAAAGAAGGAAAAACATTGAGTGAAAAAGCTCGCATCATTCGATTTTCAAGGAGTGGTATCCGAAGCATTATCAACAAGTACAGAGAAATATCTCCTGTAATTGACAAACCCAGGACTGGAAAACCCAAAAGCTGCTTACTAAGGATGAGCAATAGCTGAAGATAAAGGAGTAGAAAGAAGAAAAGCGTTGAATTGGCAACAGAACTAATAGAAGGCTTGGGTGTCGTTGTCTATTCATCAACAGCACAAAAGTCACTTTTGAAATCAGAACTTAAAAGATGTGTTGCAGTAAGAAAACCTCTATTAAGAAAGGGGAACAAGGTTAAAAGGCTATAAAATATGCACAAGAACACAGAAGTTGGACTATGGAACAATGGTCAAAGGTGCTTTGAATAGACGAGTCAAAGTTTCATTTATTTGGATGTAATCGAAGACAGTATACGAGACGACGAACAGCTGAAACTATATACCGTAGAGCCTTGATTGGAACCAAAAGTTAAACATGGAGGAGATTCATTTTGAGTTTGGAGGTGCATCACCTCAAGTGGTGTTTGAAAATTGCTGAAAATTGGTAGTATATCGGATGCTGCTTGGTACACTCTAAATACCTATATTGGGGCGTATAAGTCGGTATTTTAAACTTAAAATTATGCCCCTAAAGTAGGGAGTCGACTTATAGGCCCAGTCTAAAACATTAACCTTCCACTTTCCATTTTAACTTGTATTTAAAGACAGGTCTACCTGTCATAGGTCTTCAGTCCTGCATTAGCTCGCTTTTGGTCAACATCTGAATTGGATCCATATGACGAAGTACTTGCAAATGTGTCTCAGGATGTATATAATGAACTTATGATGTCAGATGATAATTATGATGATGATTATGAAGGATTTGATAACTAATTTTTACAAGGTTTTTACAAAGTTTTACTTCTTTATGTTGGTAAGTTGGTGGTCGACTTCAACACCTAGAATAGGCTAAAATCTAAATCTGAAATTGAAAGTTAGGGGATCGACTAATCTGGACCGTAGACTTATACCCCCCAATATACCGTAGAAGTAGACATTTCATTAGATGTTTCATTATCCCAGTTTTGTGAATTTTGAAAAGTCTAATGCATTAGACATTTCACATTAGTTAAACATTTCTTTAAACATTTCAGTAATTCAACTAAAATGTCTAAATTTTCTCAATTTTTTAAACAATTTATAAGACTAATCTAAAATGTTTAATGAAATGTTTAATGAATTGTCTAAGAATGAAATGTTTAATGCACAAGAGTTTAAGGAGTTTAAGTTTAAGTTTATACGAAAAAAAATTGCTTCACAGCATTACTCTTAAAAACTTTTGATTTTCAATTTATACCCATTACTACTTCTAATTGACTCTGTATCCCTATCAAATATCGAATCTTTCCCTTTATAGCAACCCCCCCCCCCATTGTTTTACCATGTTAATTGAATGCCCGGTTAGGTCAACTGAACGCCTTCGACGATTGGTTAGGTCAACTGAACGCCTTTGACGATTGGTTAGGTTAAGTCGTGATATTTTTGTTAGTTTTAACGAAAATATCACGACTTAACCTAATCAATTTTCAAGGGCGTACAACTGAAAAGAAGAAATTGGGGATACTATAAAGGAAAAGATCCCAAATATCTTCATTTAATTTACATTACCAAAGGCATTTATTAGTTTTAAATACTCTAATTAGTTCTCCTAAATAGTAAGTGAACGCTTTTCAAGTGAATACATCACTAGTTCAGCTAATTTTTCTCCAAACAATTTATTTCTCAGTTCTGGATTTATTTTGGTTGCTCTACCCCGAACCCTTTCTAAATTATCAGTCTTTTCTCAAGTATAGGCTGTCTAACTCAAAGATTGAAACGCGGGTAGGCCTACTGTATATCAAGAGGCCTCGGTCTAAGGCTGGGATCAGTGTCACAGGTTGATTCTGAATGTTGAAAGACTACTAGCCTAGCGAAATAAATAAGATTAATAAATGCATAAAAGACTTTTAGAAGACAATATTGAGAATTTTTATTTGTAATATTGAACCGTCAGAGATAGCCCTAAAGTTAATGTGTTTTGTACTTTTACCGCTGAGAAAGTGTATGTCCAGTCTTCTTTGCTGAACAAACAATTAGCGGTGCTGGTTAAGTGTGCGGTCTACCTAGCTTCGAGCAGTCTACCACAATTAAGCTGCGACCAACCAACCTACCAAAAAGGCAACCGTGAAGGCTACGATAAACTTTAATATGTCTTAGTTTATTTGGTGCTGGTTAAGTATGCGGTCTACCATCTGATTTTTGACAGAATATAAACTAACGAAAATATCACGACTTAACCTAACCAATTATCAAGGGCGTACAGTTGATCTATTATTAATTATAACATTGTTTGTTTCTGGAATAGTATTTACTATTTACTAATATATCAACTGTACGCCCTTGATAATTGGTTAGGTTAAGTCGTGATATTTTCGTTAGTTTTAACGAAAATATTCTGTCAAAACTCAGATGGTAGACCGCATACTTAACCAGCACCAAATTTTGTAATTAAATATATTTGTTGAACTAAATTTCTTATATTTTAATTCCTTTCCTTAAATACATTTATAAAAGTGTAATTTAAGATGATGTAGACCGCACACTTAACCAGAACTCAGATGGTAGACCGCACACTTAACCAGAACTCAGATGGTAGACCACATACTTAACCAGCACCTAATTAACGGTATCATTTACCGCGCTATGCTACAACTGTGGCTGATGCCCCAGCTGCTAGAGGACAAAGCTGATGTGTGGTTTCAGCAGGATGGTGCACCACCCCATTTCCACAATGAGGTTACAACATTCCTGAATGAGCAATTGCCTGATCGTTGGATTGGGCTTGGTGGGGCCCATTCCTTGGCCGGCTCGTTCGCCTGATCTAAACCCCCTTGACTTCTTCCTCTGGGGCTATGTCAGAAACGAAGTTTTTGTTCCACCAATGGCAACAACGTTGGAACATTTGAAGGAAAGGATACGTGAGGCTGTTAGAAAAGTTCAGTATGATATGCTACAAAATGTATGAAGGGAAACAGAATACCGCTTTGATGTCTGCAGAGCCACAAAAGGAGCTCATATTGAACTTCTATAGCTTGTAAATAAAACTTTTTGAGTTCTTCTTTATTTGTATATCTTGCTTTTTGTTGTAGCTTTGTTAGTTTTTTCATAATAACTGTTTAAAATCGGAAAGATCATTTGTAGGCACCCGGTATAGGAAACATTTCAGCATTGTTTTCAAATATTTGAAATATCTAGTAAACATTTCAAAGTAGCTATTATTCATTTGAGAAAGCTAAGTTCATTATGAGATGTCGAGTAGACGTTTCATTTATATAACCAAACGTTTAGTACAATTTGGAGCGTACAAACAGATTCTGATCCACCATGCTATCTCTAGTGGTGTAAGGTTTATTTGTTCAAACTTTATCTTACAGCAAGATGATGATCCAAAGCACACAGCTGGAATAATTAAAACTTATTTGCAAACGAAAGAGGGAGCTAGAGTCCTTCAATGCATGGTATGGCTCACTCAAAGCCCAGATTTCAATATCATTGAAGCTGTATGGGACTATTTGGATAAAGAAATTAAAAAAGAATCCCAACAATTTAGATAATCTGTGGAAGGTCTTGGAAGAAGTGTGGAAAACCATACCACAAGAGTTTATAACAAAATTATTTGAAAGTGTCGTGTCCCTAGAAGAATTCCAGCAGTTTTAAAGAAAAAGGGGCGGACACACTAGCTATTAGCTAGCTATTAGCACTAGCTATTAGCATTGAATACGAAGTTTTGGTTTCTTTATACATCAGAGTGAAAAAATGCAATATGTCTAAGCAGTGTATGTCTGTTCTATATTCGTTTACACACGCCTAAACGGCTTGGGTAATATACACCAGATTTATTATACGCATTAAGAAAGAACCAGGGAAGGTTTTAGCAATACACTCGCCTCTCCCAGTCCTCCCCCGAGGTTGTGTTCCCGAGGGTTTTTGCTCCGCAAGACGCAGCGGGCATTCTTGTCTTCTATATTTCGTACAGTTTGCTCAACCTAATTTTATGTAATTGTTATCTTGCATTTTATCATTACTAACATTAATTTGTATCACCAACTGTTATTGTAAGAAATGTTATAATTTGTACCATGTAAATTTAATAAAATAATGAGTAGGAATATCCAGCGTTATTTTCCTAACGAACAATAAGTATTGACATAATTACGGCAACGCAGCTATAAGTTGGTGATTTGTGCAGTGACTTTATTTATGTAATAATTACTCGGTACATCACTCAGTGTTCATATTTTCGCACGCATTACGTAATCTCTCAATGGCGGGTGACAACGACATTCCTTCAGCGATGTAACTGCCGCTGCCGTCGAGATAAACATCCCATCATTTTGGCTCGCTGATCCGCAAGTTTGGCTCCTACAACTTGTAGGGATGTTCGCCCCCAGGAGAATCACCAACAGCAAGGAAAATTATTAACACTACATGTCGTCTTTGCCTTCCGGTCAACTTCGACCGCACCCTCCTGCGACAACTTTTTATGCAGTGCTTACCCTCCAGCGTCCAGCAGATTTTCGCCCTTGACAGGGCCGACACACCTCTTGAGAAACTTGCAAACATGGCTGACTGCATCATGGAAGTGGAGGCCCTCAAATTGCTGCGCACACCGATCTTGTACGACTACAAGAGGAAGTTTCTGCATTTACAATATGGCGAAGACGCAGTTGCATGCGGAACCCCAACTTCCAAAACGCACGGACCCCCAATTCACGAAACGATCGAACTTCCGCTCTCCACAATGACAATGGTTTGTGTTGGTACCACCGATGATTTGGGGATCAGGCATGGCGTTACTTCCCGACCTACCGTAAGGCGGAAAATTCTACAGCCGAACACTGATGGCGTCCTGTGCTCCTAGCCCCCGAAACATGATACGTCTTTTTCACGTTACTGACGCCACGTTCAGGGTGCAGTTCCTCGTCGACACAGTGGCCGAAGTAAATATTATCCCTCTCCCTTTCCGTGCTCCTTCGACCTCGCTGATGATTTGAGACGCTGTCGTCTCATCGATCAGGTTGCTAGCCATAGCGTGCAAGGTGTAATCACTCCTGCTGCAGCGCCTTCGCCGGTATACTCGATGGCCCGCCCTAGGTCGCCGTATGATAACTTGCTGGCGGAATTCCGTCGGTGACACGCCCCTGCAGTCGTGAGGTACCAGTGAAGCACAAAGTTGCGCATCATATCCAGACCTCAGGCCCGCCTATAAGCGTGCGCCCATGCCGCCTAATGCCCGACCGCCTACGCATCGCAAAGGCCGAATTCGATCACATGATCGAATTGGACATCGTCAGGCCGTCGAAAAGCCCTTGGGCGTCACCACTCCAGATGATGCCACAAAAAAGACGCAGGGTGACTGGCGGGCGACTATAAGCCGCTCAATGCCCACACCATGCCCGACCGTTACCCACCTCCCTCCTTCAGGATTTCTCCGCAACCTCCACGGACGAAAGATTTTCTCCAACATTGACCTCGTACGGGTATACCACCAGATTCTGGTGGCACCGTCGGACATACCGAAGAGTGCGATAATCATGCTCTTTGGCCTTTTCGTTGCAGTATTTTAAAATTTTGTAATTGGAGACTTCATCGCCAATACGTATCTTAAAACAGTGTTGTAAGAAGTTATTGAAATTTAGAATTAGGAAAACTTCTCTACTTAATTATTTTAAGAAAAGATAATGGGCGAAGGAATTTTCACATTTTTTAAAGTTTGATGTGTATTTAAGTCTTAACTGCCCATTTCTTAACGTACAAACCTTAATACATAATTTTTCTAAGGTTTTAGAAAAACTTTGGTAATAGTAGGCAGTTGCCATCATATGAAAAGTTTCTCGAGTTGTTTGAATTTTTGAATTTATGAAGATTTTGAGAAGTACAGTCCCCTGCAATAGTTCCGCTCCACCCTCTCTGAGAAATGTGGAACCAACGCAGTCCCTCTTAAATCCCAGTCCCCTAACCTCACTCCCTCCCTCTCCTCCTCCGGAGTCCTCCCTCTCTCAGATGTTGTCATAGTAATACTCTTATTTTTTGAAAAGCAATGACAGAATAAATACGAGTATATTGTTCATTGTAGTTTTGGTGGTAATGCTAGGACGACTATGTATTTTATTCATGCATTATTTCTAAATTTAGGGAATAGAGTAGTTAGGTTATTTCACAAACGTGGAATACTTTAAAAACTTTCAATCACAGGATTTTGATGTGGCCATGTTATAGTTAAAGTGTAAAATAAGTTGTAGTATCGACTTTTCCTCCAGGCAATAATATTTCTGTTCAAAGTTCATGCATCATCAACAAATGATTATTCAGAAAAAGGTCTATCCATGGAAAGATAATGATAACAGTTCAATTTTTTATTACAAAAATAAACATGAATCAAGTAAATTTAGGGATTTTCTTAAGAACATACAAAACATAATGTTCAAATTATAAGGAAGTGACAACTGTTAAAGTAAATAAATATATATTTACTATATCACAACCATAACATCATTATACACTACTCAATACTTGGTCTATCCTCCATTATTATTAATGACTTCTCGTCGCCTATTTGGAACAGATGCCACGTGATTGTAGATGACTTGTGGGTTCGTACGGAAAAGTTCCCACTCTGCCATGGTGTGTTCCAGCAGGTGCCGAGATGTCCGCTCCTGCCCAGGCTCCCAAGCGTTAACCACATTTGCGCACACATTTTCAATGGGGTTTAGGTCACACCCCTTGGTGGGCCAGTTCAGCAGCAGCAGCTTCATTTTTACATATATATTAATGTATATTATTTAATATATTTCATCGCTGGGTTCAAATCACAGTTTAAAATTAGATGCTATTCGAATCGTAATCTGACACGCCGAATTGCAATGTCCTTCGAATTTTGGGATCATTCGTGATGCAATACTTTTTGCCATATCGTGATTCGATATTAACACTAACAAATAAGTGTTGTGTTCCTCTACATTATGCTGATTAATTTCAGCTATTGTGCGATTCCATGTAGACGGTTTGATCTCGTAATATCATCGCTTTTGGTGTATTATTTAAAAGAGAAACAAGATTATTGATATACACGAACATTTTCATAAATTGTTAATATATTTTTGAGTATTTATAGAGGAAGTTTTATTAAAAATTAAAGGAGTGAGTGGATGAGTGAGTCAGTTATTATGTAAAAGAGAATGGATTAGGAGGGGAAGGTAAAAAGGAAAGAATCAAAAACACAAATGACAAGTAGTTGATAGGGTGGGAGGAATGAGAGACATAGGAGGAGGTAATAATCGAGGAACAGGGGGAGGGAGGGAAGAGAAGGGTCATGTATTAGTATGAGGTGAAGAGGAGGGAAAAAGGAAAATAAAAATGAAGGTAAATCGAAAGAAATAACGAGGCAGGAGAGAGAGAGAGAGAGAGAGAGAGAGAGAGAGAAGGAGAGAGAGAGAGAGAGAGAGAGAGAGAGAGAGAGAGAGAGAGAGAGAGACTGCGTTGCTATCACTCTCGGAGAGGGTTGAGCGGAACTATTGCAGGGGACTGTACGTAATAATTAAGGGTTGTAGTTAAGTATTTTACATTATCTTTAATCTTAGTCCTCGGATGTTGTCAGTACTGTTAACTTTATTTCAAGCCTTTCTTCTTCACATAAAGAAGAGGAATCAATGTAAACTTCAAACTTGTAGGCCTACACTGAGAAACTACTTTATTTTTTCTTTGAGGGTTAAATTAGTATTAAAGAGTCGGTTTAAATAATTGTGGATTTACAGTCATTTAAAAACTGACTAACCTCATTCTTTTGATGTGACATTTGATCAACAAGTTATTATGACTTAGATTAAGTTAGGTTAAGTTATGTTAGATTAAGTTAAGTTATTTGTCAGAGTGTCTATAGAATGTTCCGTTGATCAGATGGGTATAGGTCATTTAAAAAATGAGATTGTGATCGTGGACGTAATACTGGTATCGCCAAAAGTACTCGTATATTCAAATTAACTTTCCCCGAGGACAACGAAAGTAAATTCCTCATAATTCACTTTCACGACTCTCTTTTACCCAAGTTCAACCTAATCCTGCTTAACTAATCTAACTTAACTAAACCTCAGTTACCTCACAAAACACGTGTTGAGCATAATCCCTCTGATATAAATTATTCATTTGAACGTGTTTAATACAAGATTTATATGATTTTATATATTTTGTTCGAGTTCATTATTTAACATTCTAATTTTTCTAAACTTCTGAAAAAGGATCGGATTTTAAAATGAAAATAAAGGATTGAGGAGATTAAAAGTTTCAATTTTAGTTCAAATCTAATTTTGTTTTCATTTATTTCTTGAGACTGCCATTCGGGTGGATTCCAGCTCTGGCACAATAAGAAAAATTCTACAGGGTGTTTCATTTAAATGGAGCCATAGGGAGTAATTAATAATGCCCTTTTTTCAGATTTGTGAGGATAAACGTAATAAAGGTAATAAAGGTACTAATATCCTTTCCAATCTTTAATACTCCCTATGGTTCCATTTAAGTGGAAGTAATAAAGATTGGAAAATATATTCACCTTTATTACCTTTACCTTCATTACCTTATTATTATTACCTTTATTACGTTTACCCTCACAAATATGGAAAAAAAGACATTATTAATTAATCCCTAAGGCTCCATTTAAATGGAACACCCTGTAGAGTAACTCCATTTTAATTATATATATATATATATATCGAGGAATAGGAGGACGAAAAGATGGTACATGTTTATTTACAGACGTTTCGGAAAAGTTCAATTTCCATCATCAGTGCTAAAAAGTTTAAAATCAAATAGAAATAAATAAGGATAATAAACAAAAACAAAATATATTAAAATAAACGTGCGACAATATTTACAATATATATTAAATTAAAATTAAAAGATTAAAAGTGAAATAATATAAAGTATAAGAGTGTGGACACTAAGTAAAATATAAAAGGGTTAAAAGGTGAATCAGAATTAAGGGGGGTCTTACCAGGTTGCTAACGTTGTGAAAGACTTATTGTAAAGAAGATTGGGGATGGTTGACTTGTTGAAAAAGTCCATATTAGAAAGATGGAGCCAGAAAAGAAATCCTCCATCACTCCGCCTGGCTCCATCTTTCTAATATGGACATTTTCAACAAGCCAACCATCCCCAGTCTTCTATACAATTAGTCTTTCACTACATTAGCAACCTGGTAAGACCCCCCTTAATTCTGATTCACCTTTTAACCCTTTTATATTTTACTTAGTGTCCACACTCTTATACTTTATATTATTTCACTTTTAATCTTTTAATTTTAATTTAATATATATTGTAAATATTGTCGCACGTTCATTTTAATATATTTTGTTTTTGTTTATTATCCTTATTTATTTCTATTTGATTTTAAACTTTTTAGCACTGATGATGGAAATTGAACTTTTCCGAAACGTCTGTAAATAAACATGTACCATCTTTTCGTCCTCCTATTCCTCGCTAAACTACGTTTCCCTAAGAACAAATCATTCAACCAAGTTACACACACACACACACACACACACACACACACACCACACACATACACACTTGTACTTGTATACTGCATATATATTATGCAGAAAGCAGGGGCTAAGGGCGAACACCCGCAAAACCGTCCTCCCATAGAAGGAAGAGAGCCGAACTCAAGGTCCAAAGTTTTCGAGATGCCTGGACACTGCGTTTGAAAGACTGGAGGCCATAGACAGAGTAAAAGATTTTCTCTCCCTCACTCAGAGATTCGAGAAAAATTAGAGGTCACGTGAGCTATAGCCGTCTCACGCGAAGAATGGAGTAACTGTTGAGAGGGACGCTTTGTGAAGTGCGTGTGGAAATGGAGACTGGAATCATCGCCATAGAAGTAGATAGGACAGGAAGTGCGATAAATAAAAGGAGAGTCGGTGACAGGAGTGATATATATATATTAGTAGTGGACCGGATGTCAGTTTTTCAACATCTGCGGATGCGGATCTTTAATTTCAATATCCGCGGATGCGGATATTTAGTTAATCTATCAATATAATATAGAATTGAATATATGACATAATTTTTCAAATTTCGTGATATTACTATTATGGTAGGCAATGCATAAGAATTAAAATTAATATTAATGTTTTCATTATGATAAAAATAATAACTTTCTCAAGAGTTTCAGCGACAGAAAATTCAATGAAACAAGTTTCATTCAATTTTCTGTGTTACCAGCTATTTATATTTTGAGGCTCATATATTTGTTTGTTCATTAATAAATAATTAATTAATACTTTACATGAAATGTGCATGACTGGGCCTTGTAAGCTACTTTATAAGCTAATTTAATTGTAAATTGCATAATTTATTAGCGGTAATATCCGCATAACATCTGCAGTCAGAAGTGCGGATGCGGATGCGAGTGCGGATGTTAAAAATGATGCGGATGCCGATATCCGGTCTACCACTAATATATATATATAGGTGTACAGAGAATAGCATTGTCCTCGGCAAAAAAGCAACGTATCTCGGAAACGGAACATTTGTGAATTTATGTTTATAGGAACTCTTTTGTTCACTTTAACGTCCTGAATATGTATACTAATATATGAAACATAATTTGCTAACACCCTGTGTGTGTATATATATATATATATATATATATATATATATATATATATATATGATACACACAGACTGTGCATGGAACAAGGAACTCTTCTGAGAAATTAAGTCCACTATCGTCCGAATAAGTAATGGTAAATGACAAACACTATAGTTTTTTTTTTCATGATATTAGCCCGATGTGGGCAACGGTCATTATTTATTCGGACTATAGTGGATTTAATTTTCCCAGAAGAGTTCCTTATTCCATGCGCGGTCTGTGTGTATCATGAAAAAACCTCAGGGGCAGGGTGCAGTGCCAATTTTATAGGTGCCGGAGCTCTGGTGGGCCTGACAAAAGCCTGCCATTTCCTATCCTGTTTCTATATATGCCACACGATGACTAAGTATTTCGTGTTTGCACTCACTCACTAAACTGTTGATAATTAATGGAGACAATTTTTTTGTTGCTTGTTATGGTAAGTCCTCCAAACTTCCTCTTGCAGAGGTGCCGGAGCGGCGCTCCGGTGAGCTCCGGCAGCACTGCACCCCTGCTCAGGGGACCATTCTGAGTTCAATCCCATATATATATATATATATATATATATATATATATATATATATATATAAAATTTGGCAGAGACCAGTGTTTTTCACAAAGTCGAAATTTGTTACAAAGATTGTGACGCCGAAATTGGTTACGTGGGATTACTCGTAGTTATTATGGGGTTGTTTAACCTCCTTCGCAACATCTAAGGTCATATGACAGAGGGGACCTACAGCTTTACGTGGAATCCATCACGGGTTGCTACATAGTTAAGACACAGGGAATGGTCTCCCATCCAACTACTATCCGACCCAATGTCACTTAACTTTGCTGATCGCTTAACTTCGATCCCGGTGACAGCAGTCGGCGCGCAGCTTACCCAACTGTTCACCCTTCCATAAAAAGTAGGTTAGTAGATAAATGGTTAAGCTGGTTGGCCTGGTGGTTATGACGCTGGGCTGCTGATCAGGAGGTCGTGAAATCGAGTCCAGGCAAATGCTTTGTAATTTCTGACTACCTATGGTGGGTCGTGATTCGGATTCCATGTTAAGCTGTAGGTCCAAAAATGCAGCGACAGCTTGACCTACGTCAGAATGAACAATTCGGGTAGATGCAAAACCAACCAAGATATATCTCAAGGGCTTCGCGTACTTAAAGATATGTTGCTTAAGTTATCCCGTAAATCGTTCGTTTTCTGCTGTTTCAAATAGTTTTTAGAGAAAACGAAAACGCGTTAACTAAATAATTATATTTTTCTCTTCGTTCGTTGTTGTTTTTTTTCTTATTATTAATTAATTATAGGTATAGTGGTGAATGTATGTAGAAGCGTATATATATATATATGCGTATGTACATTTATTGCTTGTTGCATCTGATGTATGTCGTGAACCATGTAAAAATAGACTGCTAAATTGTATAATTACTATATTGTTATTATTGTTAATATCATCATACTTTGTTACGTATGTTTAGGAGAGCACTGACTGTCGCACTGTCATATATATATATATATATATATATATATATATATATATATATATATTATTTTCTTGTTACATCTTACCTATACCCTACTGTACACGTATACGTAAAACAATAAAAATTAAAAATTGAAATACTGTAATGATATGTAAAGGACGAAAGAGTATCGTACACAGGGATAAAGGCACGTCTTATTTTAATTTAAACGCAGAAATAGCGTAGATAAATGAAATACTTTTGAATGTCATTTGTTAGTTGCACCATGATATGATTGTCACTACATTATTATGACTTAAAACGCACGTACAAAATAAGATCTCAAAGTTGCATACACAAATGATAAACTGTGCGTAATTTTAAATGTCGAACAATATTCAAATAAAAATAGTAATTATTTCAACTTATTTCACAAATGAGGCCTTTTGAGGAAGAAGTGGCTAAGCGACAAAAGTAAAAAACGCCAGAAAACGCAGTAATTTTTTTTTTACCAATTTCAAAGTGGAATAACCTTTGTCCTTTGAAACTCTTTCGTCGAAATATCTTCAAAAGCTTCAAAGTTATTCAACTTTCAAATTTGGTACAACTATAACTGCGTTTTCTGGCGTTTTTTTAACTTTTGTCGCTTAGCCACTTCTTCCTAGGAGGGCCTCAATGAATGAACGTTAAAAATTCAATGAGTAAATGAGTTTCGTTGATTAAATGAAATAATTAAGACTAAAATAAAAGAGTTAAAGAATGAAACAAAAAAAGTAAAATGAATTAACTATGAAAGCGTCTTGCTCTTAAATACGTTTCACTCTTATAGTACAGGGTGTTTATAAAGTCCCTATCTATTTCAGTGAAAACGTAGGAAACAGGGTAAAATTCAATAACAATATAATAGAAGGCATACATTTAATGAATACTTAAGCATATGATTCTACATGAGCACCATCAGTATCTCTACAGAGTTCGAATCTTTCAGCAGCATTGCGGAACACATTTTGGAGCGTGACAGGGGTTATTTTTGTAACTGCTGTTACGATACGAGCACGTAAATCTTGCGGATCTTTAACCTTCGTTTGATAGACGTTTGATGTGATAAAGCCTCATGCAAAGAAATCCAAGAGCGTTAGGTCAGGAGATCGAGCCGCCCAGGGCCTGTTGCCTCCACGTTCGATCCACCGATTTGGAAATCATTCATTTAGGCACTCCAGAACAATGTTTGCGTAATGACAAGGTGCCCCATGTTCTTGAAAGACGACGGAGTTTAAAATGCCATCTGAATGAAGCTGGGACATTTACGTGCTCGTATCGTAACAGCAGTTACAAAAATAACCCCTGTCACGCTCCAAAATGCGTTCCGCAATGCTGCTGACAGATTCGAACTCTGTAGAGATACTGATGGTGCTCATGTAGAATCATATGCTTAAGTATTCATTAAATGTATGCCTTATATTATATTATTATTGAATTTTACCCTGTTTGCTACGTTTTCACTGAAATAGATAGGAACTTTATAGACACCCTTATTAATAATGACAAAGATATTAAGAAAACGAGGAAAAAAATTTGTAATGAAAACTTATTGCAGTCATTACTGAAATATATGAAAAGGAGATGTTGAACATTTCGGATTGTGCACATATATATATATATATATATATATATATATATATGTCTCGCAATCGCACAAAAATTTCATGTATAATTCTATCTCCTCACGAAGGTCAAGAGCGTGTGTTTGTTGGCCAACATTGTTGGCACTCTTCGAGAGTTGAGATACCGTCAAACTTTTAACAGGGGAATCGTTACATTCTTATCTCAAACTTTAAAACTTTTGACTATTTTTTATTTTATCTTTTCTTTTCGTTTTGTTAACTGCAGTCTTACTGCGTTCCTTGATTTTATCACGTTTTCCATTCCTGCTTCCCAAGTCCTTTGCATGCTGAAGTTGCCCTTCATTCAACGTCCATCTGGGTAAAGAAAGGTATTGAGTTTTTTATATTTCTTCCGGTTTTCACATTTCTTCATTTTCACAGTGAAAACAGAGCTAAGGATACTGATAAAAATTTAAAGGATTCTGGCAATTTATTGCTGTAACAGTTATATACGTACCATTGGGCTGCTGATCGTGAGATCGTGAGATCGAGTGGCAAGGACTTTTTTTTAATTTAATTTAATATCTGACTGCCCGTCGTGAGTCGTCGTTCGGATTCCACGTTAAGTTGTAGGTCTAAGGCGGAGCAGCGAGCTTGACCTTCGTCGGAACAAACAATTCGGGAAGAAGCAAAACCAAGGTGTTTTATATATATATATATATATATATATACACACAGTATATATAATTATATATGTATATATATAGATGCATTGGAAAGTAATGAAAACTATGATGTAATATACACAGACTTTGCCAAAGCGTTCGACAAGTGTGACCATGGAATCATAATACATAAACTGAAATATATGGGAATAAGAGGAAAAGTAGGGAAATGGATATATAATTTCCTTAGTGAGCGGCAGCAAGTCGTTACAGCATCAGGAATATCTTCATCGGAATCGAAGGTCCTCAGCTCAGTACCACAAGGAACAGTATTAGCTCCACTACTCTTCATAATCATGCTAACTGACATAGATGAGGACGTTACCAGAGACAGCACAGTAACATCCTTTACCGATGGCAAAGATCAGTAGAAAAATAAGAAACCCAGAAGATATAGGATCTTTACAAACCGACATGAACAGAATATACAACTGGTCGAAAGACAACAATATGAAGTTTAACACTAAGAAATTTCAGCTGTTACGGACGGAAAAATGGAGAACCTAAAATCCATGGAATATTATACCCTAAATGGACAGGAAATTCAGAGAAATTCTAAAGCAAAAGATTTAGGGGTTGTAATGACTGATGATACGAAATTTGAAACACAAAATAAGATAGCAGTAAACAGAGCAAAGAGAATAACTGGACAGATACTGAGAATCTTTAAATGAAGGAATAGGAATATAATGATTCCTCTACTGAAAACACTGATCATACCCAAATTGGAATACTGCTCGGTCCTAACATGCTCATATAAAAAAGAAGACATTAGACAGCTAGAAGGGATTCAGAGAAGCTTCGCAGCCAAGATCAATGGGTGCAAAGAACTAAATTACTGGTAAAGGTTACACGAATTAAACTTATATTCACTGGAAAGGAGAAGAGAGAGATACACCATTATTTACACTTGGAAAATAATGGAGAAACTGGTCCCTAATCTTACTCTGAACCCTGTAGCTTCCCAAACAACAGTGGAAAGTAGAAAAGGAAGACTGTGGCGTGTTCCCAAATTAAAGGCGAGACAGGGAACATCCTTAACCCTGAAAGAAAATAGTTTTGTTGCGAGAGGACCAAAACTGTTTAAACACCTGCCCAAAGAACTAAGGAACATGAGTGGTGTTGCGGTGGACATCTTCAAAAGAAGATTAGACTCCTGGCTCAGAACAATCCCCGATGAGCCGGGCGTACCTGGCTATGTGAGGTGGAGAGTACAAGAAACCAACTCACTACTTCACCAGGCCAACTCAAGAGGAGGAGCGACAAGCTTGACCTTCATGAAATGAGGAATCATCGCACAGAACATTTGAAAGATTGAAAGGATACACACACACATATATATATATATATATTATATAGGCCCTCCAGATGTCTAGGGAGGCCCGGGCCACTTCCAGCTTTTGAGTCCCATAGCTAAACCCAATTATTACTTTCACTGCAAAACATTATATTCAAATCTCAAAGTTTCTAAATTTGAGGCCCCCCTTAAGCTTGAGGCCCAGGCCAAATGAGAAATGACCCTCCTAGCCCCTCTCTGATAGGCCCTGTATATATATATATATATATATATATTATAAGGTGTCCTAAAAAATATCCCTATTTTTAATTGCCCGTTATTTCATAATTTTATTATTGGGGTTTCTTCTTCAGAAAGGTAACGGATTGGGGGTTTTTATTCCGCATATACCTATTTGCCTATACGTATACATTTCTAATCTTTCATTACTTAATAACTAGTAAATATTTTATATTAAAACCATTCTTTTATCATTTCATACTTTAAACAATAACTTTTCCTATTTTCTACATTAGGAAAAGACGATACCGTTACCAATAGACTATAGCCTAGTAAAACCAGAGAAGGCCTTTCTGGGCTATAGTAGTTAAGGAAAGCTAAGTCATTAGTCTTCAGCAGAATGGAACACCTCTACACGCTACTTTTGAAAATCGCAACTTTTTTGAGGAAGTATTTTTCCGAACGACTAATCTCCCTTCGTGAGCCAATGCTCACCTAACCTCATACCCCTTGACTTTTTCTTGTGGGGGTTACATTAAAAACAGGATCTATCCTATCAAGCCTAAGACATTTGAAGACCTAAAGGCCAAAGTTTATGAGGAAATGAACAACATCGGAGCTGAGCTATTTCCAAAAATTATGTCAAACATTTGTGTAAGGTTGAATATTGTGTTAGAAAAAAGAAGCGATTACAGTGAATATGTTATTGAATTAAGGTTTATAAACTCTTATGTTTTACGTACCTATTGCGTTTGTCTTTGTGTCTAGATTACCTTTTTTATTGGCTTTGAATACTTAGCTTAGAACATTTAGAACAAAATAGGGACATTTTTGGGGGACACTTGGTAAATAATATAATGTAAACTATACTTAGCTGTCTTTTAATTAGTTAGCAAATTCAACGTGCGCCGTTATACATCCCACGAATATCTAACGTAATGAATTATGTAATATTTCTTAAAATAATTCCTTCATTAAATTCATAATTGGTTTCGTTCTTAAGTGTTGCCTACCTAACGTCGAAAAGGGTTAAACTTTGTAACGTAAGGAAATTAAACATTGATATGTACAGCTTACCACATACGCCTTCGCATTGTGTGCCATCATCATAAATGCAAATATAGAATTTAAATTCTATATTCACTCGTAGTTCTTATTATTTGTTAATTTAAGTAACATTGCTTCATTTCTCATCGACCGCTTATGGCCATAGTTCACTAGAGCTGATTCGAATAACTCATAGAAAATAATGTAAATATAGTTATATGCCAATAATTGTATAAAATTACTAAAATTATACTACTTCTAAATTTGAATTTGATTTTTAAAAGGTATGCTATGACCAACCTCCATGGCCCACCCACGAAATTCGCCATGGCCCACCGGTTAGGAACCAGTGGATTAAGTCATTCACATGACTCTAGCCAGACTTTAATCGGATTTTTACCATTTTTCTTAACAGATATAGTGTAGTTTCGCGTCTGCTCTCGAATTAACAGGGAAAAATGTTATAACGTTATGCAGTAAATAAAAGGTTTAGTTGCGTTTATGATGCGACATTTTTTTAAATTTGTTATCTATATATAGAAGCTCAATTTCGAAAGCACCTCTGATATACTGTACTAAAAAGTAATTATTTAATAATTTAATTTAAAAGGGGATGCCGGATCCAGGTATGTGTAGTCTGTGCAACTTCACAGGGTCTCCTTTAGCTAAAAGGAAACGCGAATTTCAAACAAACTGGGTAAGGTTATCTCAACGAACGGGAAGCGACAGCCATGGATTGCGTGTATTGGGGGCTCACAAAGGGACACTCAATACACGCATCTACATCTCTATGTTAGACCATTTTACATGGGGTCCTAACTTTCCTGAATTCGGCACTGGATGCATACAGATACTCTTTTGAATTAGTTTTCTGCAGTTTTAAAACTTGTGTTCTAATCTTACAGAACACTTAATTCGGCAACAATTTGAACCATTTGGAGATGGCAAACACGGGAAGATGCCAAATACATTTGAAGAGGCGCGTGAAATATTCACCCTTAAAATACAACAAAAACAATAATTATATAATAATAATAATAATAATAATAATACATTTAAGTTTTTTAGTTTTGAAATGTCTTTCTTGTTACTCCTTTTTTTTAGATAATTATATTTATTATATTAAAAGATTAATATCATGAAATTATGATTTTCAGTTCAACAGAAAGAAAGGTTTTTAAACTAAAAAGGTATTTCTAAAAATTTGCACTACATAAAATCTGTACACGCAGATTTATAACGTTAAATTCAGAATTGATTCAAGAACCAAGCGTCTTCAAATAATCTAAAATTATACTGGTAGCAACCCGAACCATTAACTTCACCAGCTATTCGAACTGTTAGTATTGTTTCTGTTGTATTTGCTCAATAAAATCATGTATTTGCCTTCTTTTCCTGAGGTCTTCCTTTTTCACCGTCTGCCTATTTTGTTCATTATATTCCCATTTTGAGAATGACGAAAGAGGGTTTTGCTCACCGTGACAATGAAACTCCCACTTTATTGGCTATTTGTCTCTGTAGTTCTTCACCAAGAGAGTATTAATCAATCTTGCGTCTATTTTCGTATGATATTTCCTTTGTGGGAGCTATTATAGAGAGATACCCCTAAGAGAAGGACACAATGTTACCAAACAATGTTCAGAGGCAGGTTTCACGAGTCAAATTACGTTTTTGAAGGAAAATGGGATAGAAATGAATGAATACAAATAACAGAAAAATATTGTAACCAATAATATCAATATTTCTTTGAATATAGAGATTTATTTTAATCAAAACGTGATGTCACCATTAAATACAATTTCTTTCAGTATTGATTAATTACTCGCGAGTCTTCATAAAACAAAATAGCACATTAGAAAGCTCCTTAATTAGACACACATATCATTTTACTTCCTATAACTTATAAAAAGAATGAAAAGAAATCTATTATTATTACATAATCACCATTTTAAAAAGGTTTCCATAATTTTGACCGCCAGTGTGTATATATAACTTAGTTATATAGTGTCTGAGATCCATCTTTTTAATTGTCCACTTTTCTCATTTACAGCTTTGACGTTGAAAATGGCGCCTCTCCCGGAAGATCTCCCCTCGATGGCACTTCCCCTTCAGCGGGGCTTATCCTTCAGAACTTCCCTCAAAGGAGGGAGAGTTTCCTCTACAGGAGCGACTCCGACTTTGAAATGTCTCCGAAAAGCATGTCCAGGAACTCTTCTATCGCCTCTGAAGGGTTCGTATGATTTGCTTTACGTTATTCTTTTTACCTCTTTCCTCTCGAATTAGAAATGGCGTTCACAATTTTTTTTTTTTTTCTTACACATTTTATGCGATGTTGTCAGTTTTTTCTGTCTACGTTAATGTGTAGAGGTATGCAGTGCAGTATATATATAAATAAAAAAATAATAAATATTATATATATATATATATATATATATATATATATATATATATATATATATATATATATAAAGTAGGGACCGACTGAGAGTACTTCGGCACTTTCGAAACCGAAATTGAAAGTTGGCTCGACTTTCGGCCGAAACCGAAACCGAAAGTAGAGTACTTTATATGAAAGTATTGTAATATAAAATGGAATATACTAATACTTTATATGTAATGTAATTCAATCGCTTTATTATTCCTTTTCACGCAAAACGTAATTAAAGAAAACAAAAAAACATTCCAAAAATATTAATATTCATTAATGCAAATTAATAAGAAAACTAAGACATTTCGAGTCATTCAATATTCAAAGTTCAAATATTTCAAGTTTTTTGAAAGGAGGATGGCATCTTCAGCGTTTACTGGGGGTTAAATTCGCCCGTTTGGTGTTGATAACATTGCCCGCAGTAGAAAAGAGTCGTTCCGATTCCACTGAACCCGAAAGGCAATTCGGTCAAGTTTACTTTCGTTTTTGGGCCTGAAACCGAAACCGAACCAAAACCCCGAACTTAGGGTGGTCCCTAAAATATATATATATATACACAGAGCGTGTCCCAAAGAAATGTATACCCACTTTGTTCGATAATACCAGCTATGAGGATAATAAATATATTACTTTTTATATGTTTTTTAATAAAGAATTTTCTCCTGAATCTAAATATGTAATTATTTTTATTAAAAATTGAAGAACAAAAAAGTTACAGATGTTTAAATTATAATTATTATTTTCGAGACTTCATGTGCGATATTTTCTAATATTTTTGCACGTATACGAGATAAGTTTGAAACCGACGGCACTGTGCAAAACTTACAAAAACAACGTTCTGGAAGACGTCGAACATCTTAGATAAAGTGTCATTTAACCATGGAATTTTTAAATTTTTTGAATTAACTAATAATTACAACATTTATGCTTCAATATCAACACTAAACATAAGTATCTCAAAACAGTCGGTTAAAATATTAGAAAATATCGCACATGAAGTCTCGAAAATAATAATTATAATTTAAACATCTGTAACGTTTTTGTTCTTCAATTTTTAATAAAAATAATTACATATTTAGATTCAGGAGAAAATTCTTTATTAAAAAACATATAAAAAGTAATATATTTATTATCCTCATAGCTGGTATTATCGAACAAAGTGGGTATACATTTCTTTGGGACACGCTGTGTATATATATATATATATATATATATATATATATATATATATATATATATATATATATATATATAAGCAGTAATTTAAGCTGGTCCGTATGACATAACCTGACATTACTATACTCATGTTCCTGATAATGAATTAATGCGTTTAGTTTTGTATTGATTTCTCACTAAAAATAGATATGTAACTAACACTAGTAAGTAATTGTATTATTAAGTAAAATAAAACTTAAGTTTTGATTTGGAAAGACAAAAGATTCGATTACAGATGCAACGATGAACGTGTATTCATCATGTAAATAATTATTAAGTATAACTGAAGATCTAAAAAAATAATTTTGATAAAATATTTGTCATCAGATTTTTAGGCAATTAAATGTAGTAGAGGAGATAAAATATTTTATATAATGTTATAACTGTCTATAACTTATATATAATATCTATAACTTATATATAATGTCTATAACTTTTATATATAATGTTTATAACTTATATATATAAAGCGCTTTGAAAATATGTTACGTAGAAATAAATGTTATCTTCTCTACTTCACTGAGTGGTATCTAAAGTGGACACTATGGAGATTTTGAAATGATCTGCTTTATTATTATTATTTTCATATACTTTCTGCTTTTAAATGTCTACTAAAACATGAACTATTTTATTCATAAATCGTAAATGTTCATTAATTTCTCCTCTTTTATGTTTTTATGATAAATACAAATGCTAATACCCGATTCTCGTATCTTGCAACAGGTGAAAATAATGTTTAATTTGGGTAAAAGTTATTCTGGTGAACCTCTACATTTCTGTTTTAGCAATATAATATTCTCTTTAAAATTAACTACTATTTACTTTCGGTTCTACATCTTTCGTATACAATTATGGTGAACAGTGTTTTATTTTATGGTTATTCACGTTCCTCGTCTGATTGCTTCATTTTCGTGGCAAAAATTTTATTTATTCCTTTGAGCAAGCTTCGTGGAGTCTTTAGTTCTGGGATATATTATTTAGAGGATTAAGAAGCTGTAAGATGTGATTCATTGCGAGGTCATTCTGCTTTGGGCTAAATGTTTCGTAAACACTAATTGATACCAACTTAGTTGAGCATATATATGGTCGGAGCAGGCTAACTGTTTACATATTTGCAGGTCACGAGTCATGTTGGCCACCCTTAGCGAATCACGAGTGGCCAATGAAGACAGATCAATGTGAGTCAGGTTCCAACACTGTTTTAACACTGCTTGACTTTATATAACCCTTTTAATAACAATATTTGAATTAATTAGATTCATGCTTGATAGCTTAAGGAAACATCATATTGCAATGTTTTTCGTTTTGGCATAGTGTCATTTGCAACCCTTCATATTATGGTCTATGCATGCAAAAGGCAGTTTATATTTATCGTAATTTACTAACTCACAGCTTATAATAACGAATTAACATGCTTTCACATTCACATTTAGTGGCTCACAATTATTATGATGATCATTATATATCTAACATTATGAGATAGTCATTATATATTATTGGAGTTCGTCATTAAATCAAAGAGAATGTAGATGAAATATTTCCTGTTAAGATTTGAAAAACCCCCCCGCCCTCACTCCAAACTAAGTGCTGATTATGAAGAGTAAATTTACACGAGGTTGCTCTATAAGGCAACGTGTTATAAGATTTCCTTTAGCTATCATTTAAATAATAATGGTTAACGTTGAACCTTTCACACATTATATCCATAACGCTTGTCTCCTTCCATTTTGCAAAATTATGAGTGAAATTGGCCTTTAATTCATTTACTAGGTTTTTCAACTTTTTTTTTTTTTCTTCTTAAAAGAAAATCCTTTTCCACTGTTGAAGAGCATAAATGCATGTTTTCTGTTCCTCCAAAATAAGAGCAGCAGAAATCATATGTATTGAGCGGTATTTTGCCATCCTATATCCCATTCCCACTATAGTAAAGCTTGTAGATATATAAATAATTGAATTATTCTTTCCTAGTGTGAATGTGATATACAGTTTAAATTATTTGTAAATATAGCTTTAATGCAAAATTTATGCAGCTTCATTAGATCAGTCGGTGCTACTATAGTATGCGGTCTACCTACGATTGGTTAGGTTTAATCATGATATTTTCATTAAAACTAACGAAAATATCATGACTAAACCTAACCACTCGTCAAGGGCGATTGACATTGGGATGTAAACACGCAATTAGTAAACAAGATAAGAAGCTATAATTAAAAGGTAGACCGCCGAATCGTAGGTAGACCGCATACTATAGTAGCACCCATCAGTCTTAGTCTAGAATGAGATATTATGAACTATTTTTTATCTTCAGATGCACCTTTTAAGGTAATATTTAAGTTACTTGGTTTTGCGAGTATTATCGCTTTTATATTTTTAAAATTATTTAATACGCTTTATTTAGAAATAGATTAGATGCTTATTTTGTAAGTTATACAGATGTGACTATTCCATTATACAACAGATGTGTATATACACGTTTAGACATATCTTTTAGCCCTCAAATACTGGACTGGGGTGTGTATATATATATATATATTATATATATATATATATATATATATATATATATATATATAAGTACCACTCCCAGTCCAGTATTTGATAGTTAAATTAAAAGAGCACTCACCCCAAATCAAATACGCTGTCGTGTGTTGAATTCGAATATGAAATTTAGAATAATTATTAATTGTTACTGATTATTTTAAAAGGGAACAAAAATATCTGAATGTTAATATGAAAATTTCATAAAGAATTATTTTAAAGTGGAACCAAACATCATAACCATTATTTTTGTGAATGAGCCGGCCAATCGAGGGAAGATCTACGAGATTTTAAAAAAATAGCCTTGTTCACCAGTCTCTTTTCTGGGGACCTTGAGACAAGGTCGCTGGTTGGTGCTAAAAAATGTAAAATATGAGTTAAAATTTATTTAACTCGGGTTTCTTCCACGATCCAGTGTTAAATTATGATTTCGCTCTCGCTTTTCCCCCTTATTATTACTGTCCTAATTATGATAAAGGATAATCTCTAGGAGCGCTCCATTTTTCAATATTAAACATACACTCATAAAACATATACCATTTGAAAGCTCACATTTTTCTGAGTCTAAAAATGTAGTAATCCAAAAGTATCAATAGCAAATAAAAAGTAACTAGATTTAATTAATTGTTTGACGCGTGACGTCATTAATTACATTATAAAGGTTGGCTAAGTTATAAATCTTCAGCCTGTGTTGTAAGATGGTAATTTTGGTAATTGTTACGCTAACTTAGCCTAACATGAATATGTTATTACATTATTATTTGTATAATTTAGGTGTCGGAGGTACGGGGGCGGAGCCCCCGTAAAGATCACGCATCACAAATTGATCGGTATAGGGTTTTATATTTAAACCTAGTTACTTTTTATTTACTATTGATACTTTTGGATTACTACATTTTTAGACTCAGTAAAATGTGAGCTTTCAAATGGTATATGTTTTATGAGTGTATGTTTAATATTGAAAAATGGAGCGCTCCTAGAGATTTACCAAAATAAACTGGTAACTAGTGACAATCATCGTCATTTTCCACTCCCTCAATTTCTTAAAAAAAAAATGTCGGCTGCAGGTTTCTATTTCTCACTTGAGAACCGGCCGCGCTACCCATTTAGGTAATACAGAAATTAGTATAAAATGAATATTAAGAGTGAAAATAACGCAGAGTAAAGAAAAGTAAATAAAAATCAAAGGTGTTTTACGACAATACCATCGTTATAACACCAGACTGCCCAGTGTTATTATTATGGTTTCGAGCAAGGGGGGTAGGATTCCATTTCAAAATAGTTTCTCTTTTGATAAACACAAACACAATAATTCAACAGTTTTTATAAGCCTTCAAATCTGAAGTTCTGTATTGCATTAAAATTAGATTATTTTTACATGAGAATTATTAATTATTAATAATATAAATTAAAACATGAATTTTATATAATTCTGAGAAATTTTAGGCAAATACTTAACATTTTAACATATGATTATATGAGAAAGTAATGCACCCCATCCGAATTTTTGTTTTTGTACGTGTTGCTCAAGAAAATTATATTTTTTCACCTCTGTATTAATGCATACCAAAAAAATTTATATTATTTGAAAGAGAATTTCATGGAGTAGATTATTTTGATTAGAAATTATGAATTCTGGTAATGAATAAGTGATCACACTGGAAAAATGGTGTTCCACAGGAGCTGTTTTGTAAACAAATTAGACTTTTTAAGCTTGGATTAAGTTAAAAAAAAATTTTTTTTATCCTTTTATTTACTTATAACATAACACTTGTAAACATTACAGGTCTTTTTGTATATTTTATTAGTGGTTCCGTCTACAATATGCAATCTTCCTACTCCAGATGCCAACATGCATCCCCAAATCATGACAGACGTTGGATGCTTCATTGTTTCAACTATACATTTGGGTTTGAATTCTTCTCTAATAAAACGTCTCACAGATATTTCCACTGTGGTTATTAACACAAAGTTCATTCATTACTAAATATGACACTTTCCAATTTTTAGCTGACCACGTTTTCTGTTCTTTTGGGTAAGAAGAAGCTCTTCCTAGCTTATCTTCCCTTCAATCCAGCTTTAAGTAATCTATAGCAAACTGTTGAGGCAGAAACATTAACTGAACAGTTTAAATTCTATACCCTCTTCAATTCATTTGGTGTCAATTTCCTATTTTTTGAGATTGAAACATCGAAGGATTTTGTCATCTCTTGCAGTAGACTTTCTTGGGGCAGGGTAGGGGACCTGAACGGTGTTTGTCTCTGATAGTATGCGACTGCTGATAACGTTTTACATTTCTGACGACGTTTTAATGATTACAGGAAACTTTTCTAGCAATATTCGCAACTAAAAAGTCCCAACTTACGTAGAGCACTGTTGTAATATCGATTCAGAAAGACGAACCCTTATCATGTTTCCTCTTAAAATGATATTTTTTGTAGAGATAACTGAGTATTTATAGGTCCGAGTAAGATGTACTTATAATTTTTCAAAACGTACTTAATCCTTTTTCAGGTAAATTTTCATATCTTGATCCGAGAATTTATACTTCAAGGGGGTTTATTTTTAAATATAAAACTTCCTATGGGACAGCATTTTTCTTGCGTGGTCACTTAATCAGTTAAAAGACCACCATATTATCAAATTTCCCAAACATTCTAATCAGGATAATATACTCCATAAAATTCTCTTTCCAATGATATACTCGTATGTATATTTTTTTTTATGTAGGAAGGACAGGGCAAGGGCGAGCGCGTCTCTGAGGCCCACGATCAGGGTTGGCAAAACCCCAGCAAAAACCCAACTACCCAGCAAAAAACCAGTTGGGTTTTTGATGGGTTTTTATTTTTGCTGGGTTTTTGCCAACCCTGCCCACGATGCCATTTTATTTATTTTTTAATATAAATTTTGAAAAGATTGTGTAGTGTGTAAAATGCATGTACGAGTAGTGAAGAATAGAGGAAGAAGTGTGTGTGTGTGTGTGTGTGTGTGTGTGTGTGAGCATGCTGAACTACTCACAAGGTAGATGAGACACGGAAAAAGATCAGCTAAAGGGGACAGTGACAAGAGAAACGGGAGTTCCAGCACTCCCTGTCTTCTGCCTAACGCCCCCCCCCCCCTGGAGTATTTCCCTGGTCGATTGGTGTCTACAATCTTCTCCTTCATATATATATATATATATATATATATATATATATATGGAGTCGTTTAATTTTGTAGGAATCAAAATCAAAGATTTTTGTCGGAAGTAGAACCAACTCTAGATCAAAGACTGTTTCTGTTACACTGAGATTACATAGGAATTAGAATTTTCAGATCAAAGAATTTGAGGTTGGAATCGAAATCTGAAATTATATTAAATCACGAATCTAAAAATATAAGTGGATTAAGTTCTGGAAAGGTCGGTTTTGTTCGACAGAAGCGAAATAAAAATACACTTCGTTTGTCATCCTTTGTATAGCTTAATAGAAGGCTCAAAAGTATTTTAATTTTATGGTAAATCGCAATTGAAAGTCTGACTGTGCTTGCTTGAATAAAACATGAAAATTGATTTGGGAACCTTATTATTAAAGTATTCATTATACACTATTTTTAGCAGAATATCGAAAATGAAATTAAAGGATGTTTAAGAAGATAAGATAAAGAATAAAATGAAAACTTATTGTGAATAAAACTAAAGGACAAGGACATTGCAAGGAACATAGAGAGGGATGACATTTGAGGGGTCGCGCGTCTTAAGGTACCTAAGCGCCACCACAGGCGAAAACGTGTTTTTGATGGATATCACTATTTTCACCCTTCCTCTATCGCGTGGTTTGGGTTATAATGACCTTACGACACTGGAAGTATGGTTGAAAACCTTATGAAGCGAACTACTTTTTTCACCTCTATTGTCAACCAAAAGTTCACCCAAAGTTCGGCATAATGAGAAAATAAAAAATTTAAAAATATATATATATATATAAAATATAAAATATGAAAATCTATTCCAAAAACTCATCAACATCTTCATTAGCATACTTAGAACTCTAATTTAGCCAAAAATAAACGTTCTAGCTCAATTAATAACAGAGATACTATTGCCAGAATATTGCTGAACTTTGGAGGCGATTTCTGGCGAATTTTAATTTTGTCGCTTAGGTACCTTAAGACGCGGGACCCCTCATTTCTCTTGATCAGTTCCTTAGAAAGATTGCCTTTCACTCAATATCATTCTCATTTTCATCCGCAGTCCGCAAATGAGAATGTTCAAAATGATAATTCAAAATTTGAGAAAAGAGTTTCCTGATTTTGAAAAGGGTGTAAACAGACGGTCACGCAATTGCGGACCCAAGAGAGCATTTTCTGTGAAGAATCTAACTTAAAATGGGAAATCCTACAGTGAAAATGAGAATGAATCAATATGAGAATTATCTCCTTTGAGATTCTCACTCACGAATTTTTCACTCTTGTACCAAGAAAGAAATGGGAATGACTTTGAGTGCGGAGACTCATTATTGCCTTAGAAATGTAAGGTCAATCGATTGTCGACTCAAATAAAACAGGTTTACAGTTAGGTTAGTTTATGGAAATTCAATCAGAAAGACATAATACTAAAGCAGAAAATACAGGTTTCTACTAATTTTAGCAAGTTATATTTCATAATAAAGTAGAAGAGATAAAATAATGTGGTATGTTTTAAAATAAAGCACAATACCACAAGTTTTCTGGAAGTTTATTAGTAAATATCTATACATGTGACCCTTTCATGACTGCAAGCATCTGAGCGATATTCTATTTCAACCCACATTCGGTTCAATATCTCTGGTGACACTGTTGATGGCTGCTGTAATCTCCCGTTTCAGCGATTTAAACTTGTCCACCATTTTGAAATAAACGCATCCCCTAAGAAAAAATTCAAGTATCTTCAAATTTATCGTTCAGAACAGCATCCACAATGCTACTGTAATGTGGTGGTGCTCTATCTTGTCGAAAGATTATGTGCAATTCTTCTTCAAACTGAGCGATGACAAAGGTTTTGAGTTTATCCAGATAGGTTGTATCGGTAACCGTTTCTTCTGCAAAAACGAAAAAACTCGGAACCCTGTTTTGCGTTCGCCCACACCACGCATTCACTTTGGGACTGTCTCGTACATATAATATAGCATGTAGATGTTTTGAGTCCCAAGCACAACGATTTACCTTTCCACTTGTATGAAACGTTGCATCGGTGATAAGAATGCGATTCGGAGAAGTCTGGTCTTCATCTAAATTTTGCAACACGGAAGCAGTAAACTCAACACTCTTCATCCAATCGTCAGGTTTTATTTCTTGCAAATTTAGAGTTTGTAGACGAAGGCGTTTACGTAGGACCTTGTGAACTGTTGATTTAGGAATGGCAGTTCGTGGCTACATTGTGGAGTAAACTTTTTAGGGCTACGCCAAAATGGCCTACTTGATGATTTCTTTGGCAAAGAAATTTAAGTTCATTATTAGATGTCGAGTAGACGTTTCATATATATAACCAAACGTCTACTACCATTTAGAGTGTACACAAGAGTCTTGCCATTATGCAGAAAAACCTAAAACATATTAATGTATTGTATTTTTGTTTACTTATTTACTCGTAGTTTTTGCACACTTTTCCTAATAAGTTTTCGCTTTTTGTTTCTACATTAAAATAAACTATTTATAAAGACATTGTTTCCTTGTGATGGCAAAGCCCATGTGGGGCTCTATTCAGAAATATAATTTAAAAAACTTAAACTTCAAAAAACAATTTCTAAGTTCTTCACTTAAAACTGTTGCGCTTTTCAGTGAATAAATAAAATTGACAAAGAACGAAAATAATTAGATTTTCTTCCTATTATTTACTTTGCATTTTATACAGTATTTCATTATACATAAATATTTGTTTTTTTTGAGATCCTTCTCTCATTCTTATACAAGAGAATACTTTGAAGTCTGCACACACAAAATTTAATAAATATTTTAGCCATAAATATTATACTTTTTATAACATTACCGTATATAATTCGTATATTATATTCCATTTCATGTGGTAATTAACTATTTATATATATATAATATATATACACACAGTGTGTATACACACACACACACACACACAATATATATATCCCCCGCCTGTGGCCACCTTGTCGTGGTGAGTGGGCTCCCGTATTGACCCAGTGGGCTACGTCGGCGGGGGCTTAGCCCCCGGAAAAGTCACCCATCCCGGACAGGCTACTGGGGAGACCGGACTAAGAGCCACTAACGTCTTTGGCTCCCAGTACGGGTCTCCAGAGCTGTCCTCCGAAGGTGACGCCCTAAGGGCGTCACTGTGCTGGATGGTTGTGTGTCCGGGCCGGTGAGATTGGGGGGGCTTGGGTCTTCGCGCCGTTTGGGGGCAAACTTTCGCATCACGGGGCCCAGTTTTTAAACCGACGGTGTGTCCCCTCAGGACGAGGTACCCCGCCCTCTGCGGTTTGCGCTCGGTCTTCCTTTCTCACCGGTAGGCAGTTTCTCGCGGCTCCTGGGTCCTTTTCCCCTATTAGCATATGGATACTTCTACTTGTCCTAGAACTCGGGTGTTGGGCGACGAGGCCCCCCCCCCGAATCCTCTACCACTGGAAGAACACGTCTTGAAGGGGTCGCCCCTCCTCAGGCGGCAGAACACTCTCACTCTCTTCCGTTAACGACCTCAGCCTGTACCTTGACCATGCCTTTGGATACACACCCTCTGGAGCAGGGGTCCACCCCAGCTCCCCCCAGCAGCCTTCGTGCAAGTCAACAATCTCCACCAAAGACTTGCCCCCAAAACCAGGCCTCTTGCTTTCTCCGTATGCCCCCCTCGCCAGCCATCGACCCGTCTCCCCACGGAGAGAGCCCGGTGGCGGACGGGGAAGTCGGCGCTCACGTCCGTCCTATAGACCGTTGGATATCCCAATCCACCTCGAATCTACAGTTTCCATATCCCTCCCCAGCATCCACAAATTCCTAGTGATCCAGCCTACCTGTGGGTCCCCTCCCCCCGACCAACTCCGAACGGACGCTTCAAGCGATTCGAGCACGCAGCCACTCCAGTCGCTACGATGTACGACCACAGAGGGATGGTTCCCTCCTCATAAAATCACGTTCAGCTGCGGAGACGAAAGCCCTACTCTCCCTCACTAAGGTCCTTGGATGCTCGGTGTCCGTCTCCCCTCACCCTCGTCTGAACCAGAGTCAGGGCACTATTTACGCCACCCGCCTATTGTTGATCCCAGTGAACGAACTCCAAGAGGATCTGGCACCCCAGGGTTTCACCAAGATTTATCGCTTCACATCATCTCGACAGGGGGGCTCCTCCCCCACTCCGCGCCTGCTTCTCACCTTTAACACCTTAGTCCCTCCGGGCCGCATTGTGTGGGGCATGGGAGACCGCGTGTCATGCGAATTCTCTGTACGCTCATATGTTCCCGACCCGACCCGGTGGTTCAAGTGCAACAAGTTCGGGCACGTCAGCTCAACCTGCCGACAACCTCACCAACTGTGCGTTCGCTACGGAGAATTTGCTCGCCCAGACAAGTGTCCCAACCCGCCTCAGTGCTCTAACTGCGGCGGCGCACACCCAGCCTCGTCCCAAGACTATTTTCTTCAGGTTTGAGGAGGTCCGGGCCTCACAGGTGGCGGATTTCCTCAAGCTCTGAGAGGCGTGAGACAGGGTGCGAAGTCGGGAGGTGAGGCCGGGGGTTTCCTACGCAACTGCCCTCGGCTCTGCCTCATCGGCAAGCCGTTCAGGTCCGCCGCCCAAACCCTCTTCAGCCACAGTATCTCGACCCCCCCCCCCCCGATTGGAGCCTTCGCCAGACCCAGCGACGTCCTGTCCTACCCCCATCCCTCTTCACCAAACGCGCTCTCGCCAAAGACATTCCAGGACTCTGGATCCAAGGCACTCAGGCCCCGTCCATCCCCCCCCAACCTCGATCTCACCCTCCCGACACTCTGCACATATACCTGACCCTAGCGCCCGGAATAGACCAACGAGGCGGAGACGCTGGAGAGTCACCAGACTCTCCGGCCATACAACATGCCTCTCCTTCTTCCCCCAGATCTAAGAAGAAGGCCCGGGTCCCTACACCTACCACTTCGTCTACGACGTCCCTCTCACCCAACCGTAGAAGCCCCTCCTATCCAGCCCCACAGCTTCTGACAGTAATAGCTGACCTACATGACCCGCCGTCCAGGATGAGACCCAATACAAACAACAACCTCTCTCCAAGGGATCCGGTGGACGCAGCAGTGGCGCGCTTACATGGTATGACCGAGGTGAGCTCGGCCGCGCTCCGGGTCTCATGGATCTACCCTTACCCCCTGACGCCATCTTTACTACTCCTCCACGAGAAAACCAAGATTAGCCCCCCTTGCATCCCCACCGCATCTACTGACCTAATGCCCCGGCCACCCCCTTACCAGCCGCTCTGACCTCGTCTCCTCTCCCACCTGCCCAGTCCTTCTGGTGTCCCCTGTCACCGCCCAGGGTCCGCCGTGAGACGCCGGACAGGTTGGGAACTGCTACTATCAGTAATAGAGCACCCCATCCTGGCCCGAGCACAGAATCCTGCCTGGAAACCCTTCACCCACTGAGTCACGACGCCCCGCTACCAACCGTGACCCACGAGTTAGGTCCCGTTCTGCCGACTCGGCCCCACAGTCTCCGCCGGAATCGACTGGCCAACCGATTCCCTCTCTGGTGAACGGTAGGCAATCTGCCATGCTCCAGACTTACCCTTCGCCTTCATGAACCCTGATCTCCCTTCCTTCCAACCCGAATTCACCAGCAACTCCACTTCCCACCTCCCCGACAAATAATGGACCCTCCGAAAACAACTATAATACACTGGAATTGCAGAGGAATCTTTACAAACTATGAAGGCCTCAACTCCATGATTGCCTCTACCCGCCAGGCTGCCAGGCTTTTCCTGGACAGACAATACACCGTCTTCTCCATGTACCTCCCTCCCCACACCCAAGTCTCCCGCGACGACCTATGGAAGTGATACAACTCCCCAGGCCCTTCCTACTCTTGGGCGATTTCACCAGCCGCCACCCTCTATGGGGCGACACAATCTCCACCTATATGGCCCCGATCCTAATTACCCTCATGACCAACCTCTCCTTTAAGTGCCTCAATGATGGATCTCCTACTCTGTACCACGCTACCAGCCATACTCCGACTTGTATTGACCTGTCATTCGTCTCGACGGATGCTCTCCTTGATTTCGGATGACAGGTCCTCCGAGACGACTATGGCAGTGACCATCTCCCGGTCCAACTTACACTAAACCGGCCCGACCAAACCGTTCGGGTACCGGAGAGATGGATCGTAGCCAGAGCCAACTGGTCCCTCTTCCAAAACAACACCTTTACACCCCATACGACTGCCCACTTCCCATCCTCCGACGAATGTATCGCCCACTTTGAAGCAAGCGTCATCGGGGCTGCATGCACCAGTATACTCCGACCCTCCGCCCACCCCCAGCGCCCGGCGAGTACCATGGTGGATCCCAGAATGTACAGAGGCCATATGAGCCAAGAAGAGGACTACCCGACGCTTCTACCGCACGCGACTTCCCACCCATCGCACGGAGATGCAGCGGGCTAGGGCCATAGCCCGCCTTACAATGAAGAGGGCGCGCCGAGCTTCTTGGCGTGCCTTTGTGTCTGGGATCACTTCTTCAACACCTTCGGCTACCATCTGGAAGGTACGGGGTGTCGAGGGGCGACATACCCCTTCCCGACCACCAGTCCTCCGGACTAACAAAGGACTCCTCTACGAACCCAAGTCAGTAGCAAACCTTTTAGCTTCCTCCTTCGTCGCCGTCAACGCCTCAGACGGTTCCTTCGTTTCCGCCACTAAGACTAACCCTTCCTCACTTTATTTAGACAGCCCATACAATCGACTGTTCATATGCGTGAGCTACAGACGCACTAGCCTTTCGACAGTCTCCTTCCCCTGGTCCGGACGGCATCCCTTACATCATGATCCAGCACATCCACCCTACCATGAAGATTTTCCTACTGGCCCTCTACAACCGTATTTGGTTAGAAGGCGCCTTCCCCTCCTGGTGGAGGGAGACCCATGTAATCCCGATTCCCAAACCCGGCAGAGACCCCCTTGACCCCAAAAACTATGGACCGATCTCCCTAACATGCTGCGCCTGCAAGGTATTTGAAAAAGTGATCGCTACGCGACTCCTTTTTCCTGAAAAATAGTGACCCCTTTCCGCCAACCCAGTCCGGCTTCAGACAGTTCCACTCCACTACTGATCCCCTCTTGCTTCTCAGCCGAGAAATACAGAACGCCTTCGACAATGGACAGTTTGTCCTGTCCACTTTCTTTGATATAGAGAAGGCCTACGATACCACCCGCCGACATGTAATCTTCAAACAGCTCCAAAGTTTGGGTCTTGTCGGAGCCCTGCCGACCTTCATCAGGGGCTTCCTATCCTCCCGAACCTTCAAAGTGCGGGTGGGCCAAGTCCTTTCGGACTCTTTCGTACAGGAGGATGGGGTTCCACAAGGAAGCATCCTTAGTGTGTTGTGCTTCTCAATAGTTATGAACACAATATCAAAAATCCTCCCATCCACTGTCCGTTCTTCCATCTGTGCGGATGACCTCGCGATCTATTTCGCGGGGTGGGAACCGGCCGTCGTTCAACGGCAAATCCAGCTCGCCATCCATCGGGTGGAGAGATGGGCGACGTCGGTTGGATTCCGCTTCTCCACCTCCAAGACCAAGTACATGCTCTTCAAAAGGAGAAGGCCCACTGCTTTCCCCGCCCCCTCTGTCACGCTATGTGGCGAACCTCTCGAGGTAGTGCCTTCTACGCGGTTCTTGGGCATGATATTGGACCAACGGCTCAGTTGGGCTCCCCACCTCAGGCACCTAAAGAACTCCCTCGAGCGTCCCCTCGCTCTCCTGGATCATCTCGCACTCTCCTTCGCCTCTACACTGCCATGGTCCAGTCGAAGCTGGATTATGGAAGCGTGATATATGGCTCCGCCTCCAGCGCTCGCCTCCGTATTCTGGACCCAGTTCTCAACGGGGGCCTCTACCTCTCCACCGGTGTCTTCCGCTCCTCTCCTGCCTCCAGCCTCTGAGTGGAATGTAACTACCTCCCTCTCACCCTCCGACGGGATCTGTTACTCAGGAGAACTTACCTTCGCGCACAGAGGCTTCCTCCCCAGGGATGGAGCTGGCACTTCACCGAAGCGGTCCGCTCCTTCCTGGACCTCTCCAACATGTCCCCTCCCTCAGTCATGCCCACCACATACACCTATCCCCCTTGGCTCCTCAACCCAATCTCGTTCTGCAGGGACTTGTGTACCTTGCGAAAGACCACTACTACCACCAAGGTATATAGGTTATTTTTCCGGGAACACGTAACTCGGCACTTGGGCACTGTCTCCATCTACACAGACGGTTCCCGCTCAGAGGCTGGCACGGCCGCATCAGCGGTAACACTACCCCAGCCATTTTCCCGAAGCATCTGCCTGCCCCGCGAGGCCTCTGTGTTCTCAGCAGAACTCTTCGCCATCTTAGAGGCCCTCGATATTGTGCGCACCCATCCGGCCAGAGATTTTGCAATATATTCCGACTCCCAAAGCGCACTTCTTTCCCTCGAAAGATTCAACCTCTCCCACCGGCTCGTCTGCACTATCCAACAGAATTTCCACTCCTTGACGACTTCCAGACACAAGACGGTCGCCTTCTGCTGGGTCCCGGCACATGTCGGTATCCAGGGTAACGAGGAGGCGGACCGCGCGGCGAAGGCTGCTTGCCTGCTACCAGACTCCTCCCGACCCCTCCCTTTCACTGACTTCTTCCCGATTCTCCGATCCCATTTCCGTTCCCTCTGGCAACGGGAGTGGGACCAAGCCATAGATAACAAGCTTCACCGGATAAAACCACAATTGGGATATTGGGCCTCCTCGTTTCATCGATCCCGACATAAAGAGGTTGTTCTGGCCCGTCTCCGCATAGGACACACGCGCCTAACACGCTAACACATGGGCACCTCATGGCCAAATTACCAGCCCCGCTCTGCCCCACCTGCCGCACCTCCATCACTGTCACCCACCTCCTAGTCGAATGCCCAAATTTCTCTGCCCTCCGCCATAGGTGCTTCTCCTTCTTGTCCCGTATCTCCGCACCAAGCGTCTCCAGTCCATACTTGCCGAAGGATCCTAATCTTCAACAGAAGCAGTATTCTACTTCCTGACTCACTCTCATCTACTTCACCGCATTTAGGACTATACCTTCCCTTCCTCAGTAACTGAACCCCCTTCACTCTCCGAGTCTACTACCCCCGACCCTAGTAACACCCCCTACCAACTGCCTCATGAGATATGTGCCACTTCACATAGGCACGAATCGGTGGTATATCATCCACAAAAAAAATATATACACAGTATATATATATATATAATATATATATATATATATATATATATATATATATATATATATATATATATATATATACACACACACACACACAATGAAGCAATATGTACAATGTTATAGTTACTGAAATGTTTGTGTACAGATTTCGTTTTTTCTGTTTTGTTTTTTCTTCCAATGAATGTAAAATGAAAAATGACTTTGAATAACTATTCATGTCACGAAACTGTCAATTTTAGAATGTTGCGCAAACATAATTACAGTATATGTTATTGAAAAGCATCCCGAGTCATTAATTAGTTCTCTCGTACAATCATTTCTTTTAGTTATCTTTAAATACTCGTATCATAAGAGTGTTTCTGGGATTACGAGTGACATTGTTGCGATGCTTGTCAGAATGTTATTAAAAGTTCACTTATGAAATGTTACTCTAAAGTTTAGCTTGCTGCGTTTTTAATCCTTTAGTGTCCATTGTCACTTTACTAACTTTATTCTAGCTAACACCAGATGATTTTATTCAGTTTCAGGAAAGACCTCCGGGCGCAAAAAGGTTAAAATAACTCTTATCGCGGCTTTCATCAGAAATAACTCATGATGCCTTAATTTTTTTTAAGCAAGGAGGAGTCAAGAGCAATGCCCGGAAAATCGCCCCACCCCCTCCATAGAAGAAGAAGAGAGCCAAAATCAAGGTCCGGGATTTTCGAGATGCCTAGACACTGCGTTTGAAAGATGGAAGGTCATATACAGAAGGAAAGATGGATTGAGGAAGATTGTTCCAGAGTTGACCGGTTGAGTAGATGCAAGATTGGAAATACCGATTAACCCTTGCGTTAGAGAGTTGGGCAGAAAAGGAATGATAAAGTGTAAAAAGTCTGGTGCTGCGTACTCTTCTTAAAGGAGGAGGCATGCAGTTAGAGAGTTCAGAAGAACAATGTCCGTTATAATAGCGATAGTAAAGAGAGAGTGAGGCTACATTGCGGCGAAGAGAGAGATTGAAGACAGTAAGTAAGAGGCGAAGAAGTGATAAGACGAAAAGCCTTTGATTCCACCAGGTCAAGTACAGCTGTGTGGGTTGAGCCACCCGATACATGAGAAGCATACTCCGTACAGGGGCGAACAAGACCCCTGTACAAAGACAGCAACTGAGTGAGGGTGAAGAAACTGCGGAGGCGGTACAGCACAGCTAACCTCTTAGAAGTTGTTTTGGAAAGCGTATATGTGATCTTTCCTGTTTCCAGGAAAGATCACGAGAAAAGGAAACGCCAAGAACGTTAAGAGAAGAGGAAGGATTCAGTTGTGTGTTGTTGAAGTAAGGGGATAGTTGTGTGGAAGATTGTGACGAGTAGACAGATGGAGGAACTGAGTTCTAGGGCATTGAAAGCCACAAGGTTTTCTTTGCCCCAGTCACAGATGGCAAAAAGATTAGAGGTCAGGTGCCACATAGCCGTCACGCGAATCATAAAGTGACTGCTGTGAGGGACGCTTTGGGAAGCGGGTGGAGAAGTGAAGAGGGAATCATCGGCATAGGGGTGAATAGGACAAAGTGCGAATTAAAAGATTATTAATAAATAAAAGGAAAAGAGTGGGTGACAGGACAGAACCCTGAGGAACACCACTGTTGATAGCTTTAGGGGAAGAACAGTGGCCATCTACAACCGTAGCTATAGATCGGCCAGAAAGGAAATTAGAGATGAAGACACAGCGAGAAGGATAGAAACCAAAGGAGGGCAGTTTGGAAATTAAAGATTTGTGCCAGACTCTCAAAAGCTTTCGATATATCGCGCAATAGCAAAAGTTTTGAACACCGAAATCTCGAAAAGAGGATCTATAGATCTACAGAAGCTAAGGCTAACAAAGACCCTAAGATCCACTCTAAGGTTAGTCCGAGAGAAAGAAGAGAGTAGGGGGTTAAAAGAAGAGAGTAGGGGGTTAAAAGAAGAGAATAAGGGGTTAAGTAAGTAGCAAAACCTATCATTCGTGGGTTAGCATTCCTTCAGAAAGAGAGAGAGAAAGACTCACCATCATCATCCGCCGGCCACTGCCGACAAGTCGGAAAAATAGTCGAAGAGAATAGGAAAGGGGTGAAAGATGAAAATAAGTAAAATAAGAACGTTTACAAAACATGCAAACACAGTCTTAACTCAAAACACTCTCATACCATGCAAACTACAGACATGCAAGTAAAGAGAGGATAAGAAAAGAAAAAAAAAGTATGAAGAGTATAATAAAAAGTGGGTTAGTTTCCGCTACGAGCTACATGTAAGTTCGTGTTAGTCTAATTTTTTTTTTAATATAATTGTTGCTGGTATATCACACGCTGGCATTAATCGTCAACAGATTCAAACCTCGACCATTACCCCGAGAGCGCCTGTTGCTAATTGTTTTATTTTAAATGACGTTAATATTTTTAAAATGCCTACCTAAACGGTTTTTAAACATATTAACGTTGGTAGAGTTCATGACGGATGCGGGAAGATTATTCCATTTATCAATTACTTTAAAGGTAAAAAAGTTTTTAGCGATGTTAGTAATGAAACGTCTGCCACGTAATTTAAATCCGTTATTACGAGTATTGTTATTATCGAAAATGAACAATATCAAAATTTACGTTATCGATTTTATTAACGATTTTGAAAACTTCAATAAGCTTACCCCTTAATCTCTTAGTTTCGAGTGAAGGCAGGTCTAACTCTTTAATCCTATCTTCGTAAGACTTGATGCGTAGTGACGGAATTAGTTTCATGGCGCATCGCTGAACCTTTCCAACCTATCAATATCCTCACGCAAATACGGGCACCAAAACTGAACTGCATATTCTAAGTGAGGACTGACTAGGAACTTGTAAAGGGGCAGTATAATATTCTTCGATTTAAATTCAAAATTACGCGCTATGAAGCCTAACACCCTATCAGCTTCTGCTCAAGACTCCAGGCTAACTCCTAACTTTTAAATACTTAGATACGCGTACGCCTAAATCTACTTCCTCGTCAACGCTAGTTAACTGTCTATCATAACCATCGTGTACGTGTAATTGTTGTTACGAAAACCTATATGCAAAACTTTACATCTGCCACTTATCCGTCCACTCCATAATCCTATTTACATCGTCTTGGAGCCTATTTCTATCGTCCACGTTAAGAACTTTGCCGCTTATTTTAGTATCGTCCGCAAATTTTGACACGTTACTGGTCAAGCCTCCATCTATGTCGTTAATGTAGATTACGAATAGCAATGGGCCCAACACTGAACCCTGAGGGATACCGCTACCTACATCCAACCACCCCGATTCCCTACCATTAAGAACGACCCTCTGTTTCCTGGCACGAAGACATTCCTCAACCAGTTAGCTACCTGACCCCGTATACCGTGCGCTTTAACCTTCGAAATTAATCTTCTATGCTGAACTGTATCGAACGCTTTTTTAAAGTCTAAATAAATAACGTCAGCCGCTCTATGCCTATCGTAGTCGCGCACTATTTCGTTATAAAACAACAAATTAGTTAAACAAGATTTATGGCGTCGAAACCCATGCTGACTACTATTAATCAAATCGCGACTTTCTAAGTGATCGACGATACGATCCCTAACTACGGATTCCAAAAGTTTACCGACATGTGACGTTAAGCTAATAGGCCTATAATTGCTAGCTACTGTGCGGCCGCCTTTTTTAAAAATGGGCGTAACGTTAGCTAATTTGAAGTCTTCAGGAATAATCCCCGTTTCCAGTAACTTATTAAAAACTTTTGTTAAGGAACCTACGATAACGTCTTTCAAATGTCTAGGATAAAGCGCGTCAGGGCCTGGAGCCTTGCTAACTTTTAGCTTATCGGTAAAAACTCGCAAAAAAAGTTATTAAAAATACCCGCCATCGCCTGAGCGTCAGAAGCCAAAGCGCCGTTAGCGTCCACTAGAGGGCCTATGTCATCTTTTATCGACTTACGGTTATTGACGTAGCCAAAAAACTTTTTCGGATTATATTTACTATCTGCAGTTACAAGTATCTCAAAATTACGTCTAAGCTCGATATATCTATTAAAGTTAGCTACCGTGCCATTGCGCTTATTAAGTCTATATGCTCTGTTACTGCTCGTTTATGAACTCACCTATTTCCCTAGTCCACCATTTGGGCCTACCATGATTACTAGCGCGCTTGGGCCTACACGGAATAAACTCCCTTTTGATATTCAAAAAACTTTCTTTAAACGCCTCCCAATGAAAATTTGCATCATTACCCATAAATAAATTATCCCAGTCCACTACTCTCATCCTATCCGCAAAACTATCAAAATTAGCCCTACGAAAATCAGGGACTTCTATTACGTTACTATCCTTACTATTTTCTATCAATAGCTTAAACCTAATAATTGGGTGATCACTACACCCCAAACTCTCACCTACTTCCAAACCTTCGACTATATTTTCGTCGTTCGTCATCACCACGTCTAAAATATTGTTGGTTCGTAACCATCTGTCGTAAAATATTATCTTCCATGAACTCAATCAGTCTCAAACCCTCATCATTACCAGTAAAAGTCTCGTAATTAACGTTAGGGCAGTTAAAGTCTCCGACAACTATACTATCCCATTATTAATAAAGTTACTAAGAAGTGTGTAAAATCTATTATCTGTATCGAGGGGTTGAACGGGAAGTTTATAAACAACAAAATTAAAGCTAATACTACGTGCCCTAACTTCAACGCATATCGCATTAATTGCTGTCGGAAAATCTATCTTAACCTCGATAGCCCTAAGGGAATTACGAATGTACAACAAAACGCCGCCACCAGTCCTATGTAACCGATCATTAGTAGAAGGTTTAAAACCCGCTATATCAAGTTCTCCCAACAAATCCCGAGTTATTAACCACGTTTCAGTTATAGCAACTATATCGTTGTTCCTGGAATAAATTATCGCCTTAAATTCGTTCAATTTATTTCTAATACTACGCGAGTTACAATAAAAGAGTTAAATTATTTTTTACTACGGATCGGCGTTTTAAACTATTTTTCACGTCGGGCCGGCGTTTCCCGGACCCACAACGTTTAAAGAGGGCTTCGACCTATACAGCTTTCGAACGTTCTCATCGATTAACCTACCTAGCCTAGCATTCCCTATTTCATTGAAATGCACCCATCTTTTATAAAAAGGCTAGGATCACTAAATTCTGACCACAGCTTTACGAAGGGTACATTTTCCTGAGCACAAATCTAGTTTAGTGTTAAAAAATATTGTTTTTGACGTAATCCTAAAATTTAAACAGTGCCTTGGGGGTAATACCTAGAACTAAAGACCTATCTGACCTTGCCTTCAGGGACCTAATTAACCCCCTGTATCTCTCCAAAAGGTCAGGCACTCCCGTATCGGGCCTATACGAGTCGTTGCCCCCTACCATCGTCACCAACATCGAGTGACGGGAGGCAAATCAATCCTATCTACTTCGTCTCTAATTCTGTCAACCCTGGCCCCTAGTAGACCCTCCTCCACTTGGTTGGATTCCGTTCAACGAACTCCTTATCCATATGACGCACTAAGGAGTCCCCAATTAAAATAGTTTCCCCCTCGTTCACATCCCTATCCAACTGGGCGAAAAGGTTCGAAACCTCGATAGGGGGTGGGATTCCTATCACCTAACGTACGTGGCTTAAGCTCCACCCTTAACTACTCTAAATACCTCCGGCTTCTAATCTCGGACCAACCTTAACCCCTTCCTCAACTCTGTCTAACCTTCCCGATAAGCTACCTATACTAGAAACTAGGTTCCTAACCTCACCCTTCAACTTACTAACGTTTTCAACGTTAGTATAGGTTCGGCCTTCGTCAACTGTAAGCCTACCCCTGCCCTCATCAAGCGTTGTAAGTCTTTCCGTCACCTCGCGTACACTACGTTTTAAATCAACTATCTCTTCCTTTAACTCACAAAAGAAACAAACCGATCTCTCAGTAATCGCCATAGGACCGCCGTTATAATCTTTAAAATCAGTATACCACCGATTAACCCCACACCCAGCACACGACGCTTTTTGCGACGGCATCGCGCAAGTTAAGGTAGTTAACGTTTATAACCGTCACAAGTTTAAATGAAATTAAGCCGGCACGCTATGAAAACTTCTAAATCGCTAAAAACCACTAATATTCAGTTACTTAACTATAACAATGTGAATATAAACGTAAGTATATAAAATTCAGAATTTTCCAACAGTAAATTTATCGGCAATATCCAAAAATAGAAACAATATCAGAGAGCCCAGGGAATGCGTCCGCTCAGTAAGGAGTCTGGATGACTAAGAGTCAGAGAGATACGCAAGATCGCCAGTAGAGCTTCCCTTGCGGAACCCATATTGACGGGCTGAAAGAAGATTGTGAGAAGAGAAGTGTTTAAAAATCTTCCGATTAATTAAACATAGAATCCAAAACTTTGGAAAGGGAAGAAATGAAAGCAATTCGACGATAGTTGGAGGGTTGAGAGCCGTCATCCTTTTTTGGGACAGGCTGAATGAAAGCGAACTTCCAGCAGGAAGGAAAAGTACCAGATGAGAGAAAAAAGACGAGAGTTTGCCTAGGCAGGGTGTCAACACACAAGCACAGAAGCAGTTCTTAAGAACAACGGAACACCATCAGGACCGTACGCCTTCCTGAGTTGAGCCCAGATTGGGCAAAAAAAAAACATCTTTAGGAAAGATTTTAATTTCAGACATAATAACGTCAGAGGGGGGGGGAGGAGATGGAGGAACAGCACCGGAATCGTCCATGGTTGAGTTGTTAGCGAAAGTTTGAGCGAAGAATTCAGCTTTGTCAGGAGAAGAGAGCAAATGAGCCGTCGGAATGGAAAAGAGGAGGGAAAGAAGAGGAAATAAAGTTGTTGAAGAGGTTCTTAGCTAGATTATTATTATTGGGAGTAATTTTAGTGATAACAGAATTATTTAAATCAAGATCAAATAGTTTTCTGTGAAAATTTTCCTTTCGAAAAAAGGGCAACAAAATGAAAACGTAATTTTCTACTCTTATGTAACCTTTTCTTCTGAAAAAAAAATTTCTCTTTCAAAGTTTTGCAGGAAAAAGTTATTTTCTTTTGTCTTTCATATTGTAAAATATATGAAAACAAATTTTTAGACGATCTTTTTTTAATGCATCTTTTTTTTTGATATTTCAGAATAATTTCGCCTTTCCTTTCTTTTTTTTTCTTTTATTTTCGTCATATGTTTCAGTTACGAAAATCTGAACCGTGGTTTTGAAGTAGGATGTAGATCTCGTTTTCAAAATTGCCTAGCTCGGCGTTTGCTCGCTATATTGATCTCCTTCTATATGCTAGTGTTTTATACAGTACGCAAATTTCGATTAGGATTTGGTATTAGGTTTGTTTTCCGTTTGTTTAACTATTTTCGCAACATCAATGGTCATACAGTATGACGGAGGGGTTCTACTGCTTTACGTGGATTCCGAGCGCTGGTCGCTACATCATCCGGACTCAGAGAAAGATCACCCATCTAACTGCTACCCAATCCCGACGTCGCTTAAATTCGCTAATTTATCGGGAAACAGTGTTACGACGTGTTTACGACGTAGCCCTTGAGGATTAGGTTTAGTTTCGTTTATGTCCATCAAATTGGCTTCGGTTGCGAGCTTCGACCTTGAATCGCAAGCAGCAATACGCTACACTACGAGGAATAATCGACTATACTGTCGGACCTTTTTGCTACATTTTCCTAAAGAGAAATTCCAGAGCTCTCATCGGATTTACTTCTTTCTAATTCATAAGAAAAATACAGGGTGATCCGTTTGGGTATGGCTAAAATAAAATTGATGTGAAATGAAAACAGTAAAATTGTATAATTTAATATTTGGCAAACAATGCCAACAAAGATGGTAGATTGTGACAAACCTAATTAGTCTTCAACATGACCTCCCTTCCGGACACGACAGAGGTAATAAGAAGAGGCTAATTCTTACGACCACCTGCATGTCGTTTAGTGATAGACCACGTTTCTTCAAATGTGTGGTACCACTGCACTATGGAGTCGTATTTAGGAGCTTCTCGAACACCATACACATTGCGAAACTCACGCTGTACCGTTGTCACACTCTCAAACTTAGCAAACTAAATGACACACTTCGCACGTTGTTGTGCATTCGCCGCCATCTTCGAAACTGGCATATATCTGATAAGTCTGACAGCAGATGGTGCTCGTACGTCTGACAGCGGATGGCATAGCCTATTACAAACTCCCACATTTTATGACCACACGTGCAACAGATGAGCGCTGTATCACTTCTCGGTAGATTCTCACAGCGTTTTTATTTTATCCATACCCAAACGGATCGCCCTGTGTAGATCGGAAAGGTAACGTTGTAATTATTTAATATTTTGAAAGCGTTTGTAATTTGTAGTCACTCTGCAGTATTTTTTTTAAGGCTGAATATTCGTTCTTCCGCTTTAAGCAAATTTGTTACAGAAAATGAATATTTATCAATCTTAATTGTAAGTTTAAGGATCAAATTGTTTATTGCGCATTCTTCACAGAAAAAAAACAACTACCCAACTTCCGGCAACATTCTATAAACAGAAAAATTATCTTCAGTTTCTTCACTTCAGTTAAAAATGAGGTTTTCAAGACCATATCTCCTACCAAAAGAAGTTATGTATTATTAAAAGAAGTTATTTTATCATCTGATATACCCAAAAGAAGGCAAAACTTCCCCTAGCATGCACTCTCAAGAAGAAGTTATTTTATCTGAATTAAGAAAGTTTTATTTTGAATATTGTGTGAAAAAATCAATACATTTATATTTCTCGCGTAATACTTAAAACTATTTAATGCGCTTATAACCCTTGTTTCTTTCCACTGTGTAATAAGTGCCATACTTTTTGTGCAAATAATAATAATAATAATAATATTATTATTATTATTATTATTTTTTTGTTTTTTGACAAAAACACCTGGCAATCATTACACCGTTAAAATAAATGCTATAAGGTAAGCAAAGTATACCCTAAAATCTTTAATATATATTGATTCTGCTTAACAGATCACAATTTAAGAACAGGGCTGGATCAGACTTTTTGTAGTGCCTGTACTACTTGTAAAAAAGTTGGAAGGAGAATATAGAGGAGAAAGAATTTAAAAAAATGAAACCCGTGAACGCCACAAGGAAAAGGGGAAAAATTATTCCGCGTCCTTTCGTTTACAGAAAGAGAGGAAAGTACAAAGCATAATCTTTCCTTTTCCCTAGTCAACATAAAATATGTACAGATTGGAGTTTGTACGGAACATTGCTCTCACAAATGAAGACAAATATAGGGAGTTGAGCATCTCTTTTTTTTTTTTTGTTACGGTATCTTTTATCTCTTTTTCGCTCTGTCATTTCGTCTTTAAAATGCTCACGCTGATTCAACCTCTCATGTCTAAATATTCTTTTATTCTTTATTATTTTTCCGTTGTAGATCGATGCTGTTTTTGGTATGCGAAAGCGAAATAGTTGTTTTATTAATATTGGGTCATGAAACTAGCAAACTTCTCTCTCTCTCTCTCTCTCTCTCTCTCTCTCTCTATATATATATATATATATATATATATATATATATATATATATACTTGATTGAAGGGTTTGTTCTTGGGGAACCGCAACTTAGTGAGGAATAAGAGGACGGGAAGGTGTTAGGTGTTTATTAATCAGACGTTTCGGAAATTCACATGGCATCATCAGTGCTAAAAAAGTAAAAAGTGAACAAATATAATGAGTAAAAAATTTTATACAGTATATTTATGCAGTCATATAATAATAATAATAATTTAAAGTTGAAAAGGTATATAAAATGTAGAGAGGTAAGACAACGGTTAAAATATACAAAGGTTAAAAGGTGAACGAATATTGAAAACAAATCTTATCAGGTTATTATACGGGAGTGGGGGGTGGGGAGAGGAGTAATCTAATTGTATAAAGGTTGGGAATGGTAGTTTTGAAGTATCCATGTTAGAAATGCTCAAAAGCCGAAGAGTGGTAACGAATTTCTTTTTCAATGATGAGTCAGAAGAATTATCAAGCTATGTTTAAGTTGAAAGCAGAACTGTACTCGTTAGTAGTATGGGCTAAAAATGGACGAGTGCAAGAATGTTGCAATGCAATGTTGATCAATGTTGCAAATGTGGGGGAATGTTGCAAGGGGTTGTGCAACAAAGGGGAGGGTGTTGCAAGGGTTTTGCAACAAAGGTAGGTGTGCAACAAATCAATGCTGCAAAGGGGGAGGGAGCTTCGGGGGAAGAAGGGAGGATGACCTCCCCACAAAGGGGTAGCCTTAACCTAAGAGAGGGAGAGAAAGGAGGAGGAGGGTCTTTGGGGGAGAAGGTGGGATGTCCTGACCCCCCAAAGGAAAACCTAACCTAAGCCTTAACCTAAGAAGGAGAGAGGGGTGGTCGCCTGGCTCTATCCAGTAGCATGGGCGCAAAATGGACGAGTGAAAGAATTTTGCAATGCAATGCTGATTAATGTTGCAAATTGGAGGGGATGTTGCAATTGGTTATGCAACAAATGGGGGGTTGCAAGGGTTTTCTGCAATAAATCAATGCTGCAAAGGGGGAAGGGGTTATGCAACAAATCAATGCTGCACAGGGGGAGGGAGCCTCGCGGGAAGAAGGATGACCTCCCCCAAAGGGGTGGCATTAACCTGAGAGGGAGAGAAAGGAGGAGAGTCTTTGGGGGAGAAGGTGGGATGTCCTCCAGCCAGACGCATAATGAGAGTTCATCTGAGCTCCGCTGTCTTATAAGGTGTAAATCCGCCAGTTGGCTTAGAAGGCGTAAATGGCTTGTTCAGGTGTACATTATTAGGGTTGAGTTGCCAGATAGCACTATTTATTTAATTAATGCATATATTCTTGACAGTTGGCTTAGAAATCCGTCAGTCAGTTTAGAAGGCGTAACCAGCCATTTAGTATACGTATAATTAAGTAATAATTACATAATTCTGTTATTTAGACGAATTATTGGAATCAATTTCATGAAATATATAGAAAAAAATATACACCTGTACAAACGATGGAATATATATGATCAAAAAATAAAATAAAATAATAATAGTATAAGAAATACGAACGAGGAATATATAATAAAAAATAATATAATGCAAAACGATTGAGTATAACCATCAATATAACAGTATATATAATTATATTAAATAATTAAATATATTGAAAATAAATACATACACTTTATCTTCTACTGCACCTAACTAAAATCAAAAAGTAAAATAAAAAATAATGTGAGAAATACAAAACGATGGTATAACCATCAATATAGCAGTACAGGATATATATATATATATATATATATATATATATATATATATATATATATATATACACACAATTATATTCAATAATTAAATATATTGAAAATAAATATACATCAAAATACATTCATTTTGTTCTACTGCGCAAAACATTAAACTCACACGTAATCGAGTCTACAGTCACATCATTATTGCTTTGCACTACGCAGTAAATACGGCTTAACATTATCGCACCGCTCAAGTTATAGGGATACCTATACTCTATGTAAATGGCCTTCATATTGTTCAATACTATTTTCGTGCCCACTTTACATTCGGTTGGCAAGTAGTCTTTAAACATGGCTAGAATACACTCAAAAGCACGCATGAAGAGGTCATCGTTATCCACATTATTAAATACAAGTTTATAAACTCCTTTTCAATCGAGGGTTTATTCTTACCGACCTGAGCTTTTTAATCGTGAACTCTTTACACTGCATAGCGGCAGTTGAAATCTTCTAAGTCGTTACGACAGCTGCTCATATAAAGAAATAGTTCTTCAGGGTGAACGGTGTAGATGAGCTCAGCCCTGTACCGCTCAAGTGCTTTGTACCAAAGTTCATGATATTTCAAAGTCTAAACCTTTTAAATAAGCATCCAGCTCTAGACCATTCTCGCCTTGTTCAGTCCTCCACTCGGTAAACCCATTGAGCAGAGCGGTGTAGGCGTGTTCAAGAACCGTATCAAAATAAAGCATATCCGTAATACGTGCGTCTAATATAGGCTTCAGCTTGCGAAATCCGACGATTTCAAACATTCTGTTGAGGATGACTCGGTTTCGCGTAGGGACAAGAACGTTATTATCAGAAGCATCCTTCCACATCAGTCGTATATCAATGCATGGCTGATCGTTATTTATATACAACGTACAAACAATGACATATGAGGGGGTATCACTAATCTGCTCTCTTGTACCCACACCTGCAGGAATTTTATAACGATCATCACCACTTCTCAACTACCACGAAGCCTATTCATCTCAACACTTAAATAAACAACTCCGTTTGTTTGTTTGTCTACAAGCCGTTTCCAGTACATAGTTAATGGTAGCGGTTTCACGCCTGAACACGCGCAACGACTTTGTCACGGACACATCGTACACGGCATTGAGAATGCTTCTCAAAGGAAGTTCATCGTATTCGAGGAGCGCACGTCCAGTCGGTTCAAGCTCTGAGATGACTATGAGCCATAGGCGAGCGGATCGGCTCGACGGGAGGAGTCACACCATAAGCTAATGAAACGTGTAGGCGTTGTTCCAACGTGAATACTTGTATCCCATTATACTGGGTAGGTGTTTTGAGAAATTTTCCGATACATGAAACAATATCGGTTTTAATGTTTTATCACTACCACTCCCCAGAATACGCACCAGACATTTTTGCATAGCGGGATTTTCACTAACTAAACATTTTATTCACAATCCGGCGCACCATTTGAGAGAAACATGACCATATTTTTCCTCTTTGCTTAGCATGCGATACTCATCTCTAAATACTGTTAAATACTCACGCAGACCTTTAGCCACAACCTCACTACAAACCTCATGATATAAATGTAGTGGTAAAAATATTTAAGATTCTCCATGATGACAAGATTTACATTCTCAGTCGCAGGGTACGAGTACTCGGTATCATGCAACATGACATAATATCGCTTGTCGCACCACTCATCAACAAGACTCACTAACCATATCCGTTGCTTCTCTTCTGCACGTGTTGTTTCTTCTACTTCATGGTATATGTAAGCTTTTATAAAGTTTAGTCCTACAACATAGTTCAATACATCACTTGTACCACGAAATCCTGCAATGCTCTCGCCAGAATAGCCGTAGAGTATTTGTACCTCTTGTTCCTTCGCACGATTCAATGTAGCCTTAAAAGTATCAAAGGAGGGTGGAATAGGGAATCATTCAGTAACCTTATCTTCACATTTTACTGAATACCACTTCATAAACGTCGAACACGCACTATTAAAGGTAGCCATTACTATTTTTCGTCTATTTTGGGAAATGCACGTTTGAGACAGGGCTTGCAGCGATCAACTGGGCACGCAGGGAAGAGATATGCCCAGGTAGTAGCAGGAGTCACGTGACCAATCATACAGGTGGGCGGAGCTTAGAACTTTCTCCTGTACACACGCTGGGCGGAGCTTAGAATCTTCTCCTGTACACACACACACACACACACACACACACACACACACACACACACACACACAGGAGAAAGTGAAACGCTAATTGAAACACGATTTATTTAATAAACGAAATATTTAAGGTATATATATTTACAAATACGTGTAATAAATAAACATATCGTTAACAATAGACATCAAAGATTATGGTGTCCAAAGGGTACGGTATCATAGGTACCAGGCACCTGGTAACGTTTACTATAGGTGTTACGGCACACCTTTGTACCCCTAAGTTCCTTCACGCTCCCCAGCTTTTGCGCCCGAAAATTGTGGGTACCTACAGTTAGTTGGGGCGGCCGGTCGCCCTCATCATCATCCAAGCACACTAGATCCTTCAACAAATCAAAGTTAACGACCCGCCGATTCGCCTGGTTGAGCTTGATACCCTAAGCCTTCACGATATATTTCATATCCTCACCCACCCTCACCCGTACCCCATACGTTTTTGGCCCTGTTGAGATAAAAGAGTCGGCGTATGCGATGTGTCCATACTCATCCTTGATCTCACCAGTTAATTCCCCGAGGAATTCACCAATAGGAGGCATGTATTCACCCTCCCTCGCTGTGAATATCACACTATCTGTATCGGCGTACAAAACCCCCCGACCAAGAGAATGCAATAGGCCCCAAAGTTTGATGCGTACGTAGGCCGTTGTGAAGCTGGTTACAGGTATGTTTGTAACCCGTGAGGTATCTGTGGCCAATTCGGTATTGTACCTTATGTATTGCCTACATTCACGATCTCCATGACCTCTTTATCGGGAGCGTTGGCATAATCCCAGACTTCACTATAACTTTGTGTCAAATGAACGTTCCCTTTGCCAGTATTCTGTGCAAATTTTCCCCAAAGACTAGACAACTTTGCACTAAAGCGCTTGCCTGGGTTCTTTACAATTTGGGAACGATCAAGCTGTATACCTTCACGGTCAGGTAACGTTGAATATAAGCTGATTTTTCATCTTCGGTATCAGCTCCTCGCGGATACCCTGATGCTTCTACCTTATCCTTCAAAAAAGCGTTTATATATAGAGTGAAAAGGTTGGGTAGCTTCTGAAACCTCCACACCTCATGTATCTTCAATATTCTGTAGCCATGGCGAACAGCTCGATCCAGCTCTGGGCTTGTATATACACCTCTGATCTTACGCTGGTTGGTTGTATGATTACATTCCCTATTGTTCTCCTCTGCGTACTTCACGCACAGGGGAAACATGAGCTTCTGGTCTATAACGACGGGTAAGATCGGCATCCATAAATCGCGTGGGGGGGAGCACATCTACGAAAGAAAGGCCGAAATAGTACCCGTTCAAATTTGTTGAGAACACGATGGTGGGCAGGTCAGGTCCCACCAGTTTCTCAGGGGATGCTTCTTTTCGCCGCGGTTGTTTCGCCGTGGTAGTTTCGCCGCAGATTGAATTCGCCGTGAATTCATTCGACGCAGTGCTATTCGCCGCAGCCTAATTTTTCTATTTTTTCTAGATTTTAATTTAAAAGGCAAACATTAAAAATTCGTTAATCCCCTTTCTATTCATTGTGATTTTGAGCAAGCCGGATCACCTGAAGATCAGGGCTCCCAGCCTTCTTTAGTTAGCTTTATAAGACTAACTAACGAAAATATCACGACCTAACCTAACCAATCGTCAAGGGTGTACAGTAGACCTAACGATTGGTTAGGTTAAGTCGTGATATTTTCGTTAGTTAGCCTTATAAGGCTAACTAAAGAAGGCTGGGGACCCTGATCTTCAGGTGATCCCGAATTTCTAATAGCACAAACATGGATATCGCTCAACCATAGAAATGGCAGGTCGCATGGTTGACATATATATATATATACACTATATATATATATATATATATATATATATATATATATATATATATATATATATTTTAGTCAATGCCCAATACATTCTAAGGTCTCGGGTAAAGCTTAGTGGAAGTGAGAAAAAGATTTAACTTTTTCTCACAGAGCATTATTCCATACACCCATATCAGGGTACAAGTAGCTCGCAGCAGCATTACCAAGCAATATCGAAACTCGTATTCCTTTCGAGCAATACAGTATATAATGTGTACAGTCACATATGAGAAATTATGTTTAGAATAAAGTTAAATGGACATCTTTAAGTTATTCTTATTTTTATTTAATTTAAAACTGAACTTGCATCGGAGCAAGGACATTAGAGTAGGAAAATCAAACCATTAACTTAATTAAAATTTTATGAATTTTAATTAGGAGTACTCTTTTAATAATCAAATTTTTTATAATTTTTAATTGGAGTACATTTTTAACAAATAAATTTTGAGAATTTTTAATGTTTGCTTTTTAAATTAAAATCTAGAAAAAATAGAAAAATTAGGCTGCGGCGAATAGCACTGCGTCGAATGAATTCACGGCGAATTCAATCTGCGGCGAAACAACTGCGGCGAAACTACCACGGCGAAACAACCGCGGTGAAAAGAAGGTAACCCGTTTCTCAGGTGCATCTACGGGATACGGATTGTTATTCATCACGTGGAGATATAAAGAACAGAAGTCGTAGTAATGGAGTTTCACGCCCTCCGTAAGCGGAAAGTATAGCTTGAAGGGATTTGTACGCCCTCCGAACAACCTATCACCGCATTTTAAAGGATCCAGCACCATTGAACGTTTGATCGTGTTTATTTCTTCACGGTACTGTTCATCTGTTTCCATCCGTGCATCATACTCCTGCTCCCACAATACTTTGTGAGTGAACTGGGAACCTATAAGTTGATCGCGGGTGCGGGTCCACGCAAGACTGTCGGTAGATCTACCGTGGATATCTACGATTCCACACTCAGGATCGGGGCATCCGTGCCACCAGCAACTGTTAAAGGAGTACACAGTCTTTTCACCAGTGGCACGGTTTTCGATTAGACCATCAACCCAAAAAACATGACCATTAACCTTAATGGTACTTCCCCCGTGTTGCGAGCATGCTTTATGTATACACCTGTCTGCTGCTGTATGTGTATGAGCCAGTAAATAGACTTTTGCTCATAACCGCGGGGACTGTTTCTGTGAATAACGACTAAGGTGTCTTTAGGCATGAAGTTATTCTTGAACACCGTAAAACATAATGAGGCGATCGTGGTTGCGACTTGCAACGGATCGCATTTGAAACGGCCTATGTACATCCTTCTAAACGCCTGGAAACATACTCTTAGCACGCGCACATCATTCATGCAATAACCTCACATTCATCAGCTATATTGTAAGGTTTAGATTCGTTAAAACTGTTGTAGTAGCGGTCAAAATCTTCACGTTCATCTGTACTCATACATTCATAGTTAAAGTAATGTTTGGGTGGAGGTAGTCCTACGTAATTTAAAGTTTCGCTAGTGAGGAATGTGTAAGGGAACTATCCTTTTGAAACTTCAGCGGCTACACCCATCACCTTGGGTAGCTTTGCTAATTTACAAGGTGTGAATAATAAAGTGTCTTTAAACTGTACATTACCTCTTATTTGCATCTGTATTAGTTGCCTCTTTTCAAGGGATCACCTGTAAATATCTCAGATGACTCGTGCTCAAGCAACTCCTTATAAAGGAACTGTGTGTCAAATTTTGCCCCGTTATGGGTAAGAATATAGATAGTCATTTTTTGGAACTTGTCCGCTAACTTGACAATATAGGATACAAAGAGTTTCACAGGGCTATCGTGGGCATTCGTTTTAAAAACGTTTGTCCGTTTACCACATTTGTGACACTCATCACACTCGATCTCCATACACTCATCACAGATAGTCTAGCTTACAAGTAAATGTGGAATAACCTCTTTGGTTTCAGCGTTCATGTATGTTTCTATATCGTAGTACACAGTTATACAAGGGCTATTTTTAGGCTTAGCGTCTTTCATATAAATACATGCTATACTCCAACCGCCTTATTTTTCTCATGGCATGTAGAACAGTGAATTTCATCACATTTATGCTTGAAATTCCCCCAATTTCTATCATATGAAACATACCACATTCACAGATTCTCATTTTCCTGCACGTTCCAATTGATTTATGGAGCTCAAAACAGTTATTATTGAAAAATGTGCGTCTACACACATCACAATTCCTCTTCTCAGTTTCAATTACACGACTTTCACATTTGGAACTTTTACACTGCTCACATACCATGTGGCAATCTTTACAATGTTTCACTATATCATCCGCAAACTCGATACACCCCTTACACAAATCATGCTGTCGTCCATATTTTCGACTTTTATCATAACTCGCGTAAAGGTCCCTTATATTACGGATGGGTAGATACGTTCTTCCTGACAGCCCTAAAATAAGTAGGGGTCTTGCACGATCTCTCACACTGCTTTTAAAAACATACACAGTCCTACGACGATCATCCATTCCAAATACAACTATTCGAGCATTCATTTCCTGTTCTACCCTTCTCAGCTCTTCAGGACCCATATTACAGTCAAACTCAAGTTTACAGTCTACAGCTAGTTTACGGGCACGCTCCACTACCATAGGCAATCAAATGTTTTTGACCCGTGTATTTAGTACAGTAAACATACGGGCCAAGACTACTGCTATAAAGCCGCAACCACGATCGACGTTTATATGCCGTCTATAAATAGCCTGAGAATTGAAGTTAAGAGTATAAGGTGTGGCACTATGACACGTAACACGGAATACACGGTCAATATTTACCGTGAAGTTGTCCATATTGAAGGCTATACTACTTTGAGAGGCCTGCATTATACGGCCTAATGTATACTCTATATCTACAGCTGCCATGCGTCTGAATAGTATTACTACCCAAAAATCATCTACATCTCCGTCATCTGACCCGAACTCGAAGGACAGCCGCGTTCTGACTTCACGTTCGTCGCGGTTCTGAAGGGCAAACTCTACAATACGTTCAACTATGCGTCGCAGTCCGTGTTCAACAGCATTGCTATACATGGATCTAGTAGGATCAACCCTGACTATATACCGATTTCTAGTCAAGGCTGGGGTGGGGATAGCGGTGCGCACCAACTCGAGTGTTATACCAATATACCATCCTCGCCAGAACGAGAAGCTGCTGCGGCTGTGGAGGATGTACCCAGAATTGAACAGGAATAAGGGGGTATATCTGAGGAAGGTACTATTGTGGAGGTTGTGTCGTAAGACGTAGAGGGTTGGGGCTCTACTACTAGCGGTCTAACAACCGGCGCAATCCTGGCACGCTTTATACCTGACGTGGTGGGCTCTTCATCATGCCTCCGCTTTGAATTGTCGCGTGCTACAGATATCGCTGGTGTGGACTCGACAGTGGGGATAGAGTCTGTGATCACAACTACACTGTCGTCGGGGTCATCTGTAATATCGGTGATGGGGTGTTGTACCTCATCGTCATTCACGGTTCTGTGGGAGAAGAGAAAAACAAGACTGTAGAATATAAGGAACATCACAGATATTTATTATATTTTGTAAATGACCCACTTAGGAGTGTGACGGGTTAGAAATGGATTCTGTAGAAAAATTCAGGTTCACGAGCCCATCCACATGTATTATGTCTGGTCCTACAGGATGTGGTAAAACTGTGCTTATGCTTAAAATCATTAAAGAAAAGGGAGAGATGTTTTCAAAATTTGTGCATAAAGTTATATGGTGCTCTTCGACGTATCAATCAGTGTTCAACGAGTACCAAGATGATATTTTGTTCCACAAAGGTGTATATGACGTTAATTCGTTAAAGGGAAATAAACATAGTCATTGTAATTGACGATCTCATGTTGGAGATGGATAAAACGCTTGCCGAGACATTTACAGTATTCTCCAACCATCTTAACATAAGCGTGTTCTTCATCAACCAGAATCTATTTTTCAGAAATAGATACATGCGCGATGTGTCGTTAAATACACAATATCTAGTCTTATTCGCGCAACGTAGAGATGTATCACAAATTGGGCTATTAGCCAATCAAATGTTCCCGAATCAGCGTAAGGAGTTTTTGGAAGTTTATAAAGAAGCTACAAGCCCGCGTTACGAATATTTGCTTTACGACCTTCATCCACGAAACACGTTTAGGTGCGTCTAGTACGACTCATCGCCGCCGATTCATCGCCGCCAACTCATCGCCGCCAACTCATCGCCGCCAACTCAACTCCGAATGCACCGTTGCCAAATAATGTTTTGTATAATTTATTAATCTTTCTTTAGTGCGATGATAGGTACTGAAGGAAATTAAAAACACTTGGAAGAACCATTGAAAACATAACTAATTATATTTATATAATATTTTATTTATATAATATAACCTAACCCAACCCAACCTAACCTAACCTAACCCAACCTAACCTAACCCAACCTAACCTAACCACCAATTAACATTATAGATGCCTTATACAAAATAGAGAAGAGTCGAGATATGTATCTCGAACAACTTGTAGGAGGTCATGCTCCACCTTCAAAGTTAAAAAAATATCGTGATGCTGATGACCGTATATTAAAACTAGTTTTAAGCTTTGAGCAACGATCACCATTAGAATATTTACGTGGGATTGCCTACAATTACCACTAATTAAAATCTGAACCTTTTAATCTTTTTTTAACGTAGTAGAATAAAGAGTTTCTAACGATTTTTAATTTTTTAAAGCTCTAACCTTCAAAAATAAATTTAATTTATTTTTTGAAAAAATGGAGTTGAGTTGGCGGCGATGAGTTGGCTGGAGTTGAGTCGGCGGCGATGAGTTGGCGGCGATGGATCGTCCCATCCCGCGTTTTAGATTGCTTCTAAGAACGAATATATTTCCAAACGAGCCTGAAACGGTGTATATTCCAGAATGACAAAGAGGCTAAAGAAATACCTTGAACTAAGAAAAATCTATCATCGACTGCCCCGGGCAATGCAACAGATGTTTGCTAAAAATATCGACTCCGACTTTTTAAAATGCATCTGTGAAATCTGTCTTAACGTTATAAATTGCAATATACCAATGAAACCCCCTCAGAAGGCTCGCCTACGCCGTTACAAGAGCATAATACGTGCACTCGCTCGTAAAAGTCAAACTGTGGGGAAGAAAAAAGAATTATTGTACAAAGAGGAGGGTCATTCATCCCCATGTTATTTTCAGTTTTGGGTCCTTTACTGACTAGATTAATGAAGAAAGTGGTAGTGATTCCACACGAGGTGTATGCTTCACTGCAAAGTTCAAAGAATCAAGACACGGTTCTAGAACCCTGTAAAAGCAGGCTTAAAAGAATGGAAAGCGAATTGTTAGCTCTATTAAACAGTGAAAAAACACCTGATGAGAAAAGAATCTTATACCAAGAAGCTCTGCAGAAATTTCTTCACGAGTACGAAAATTATAAGAATCGGACAGAGATCCCCGTGGTTATTAGACACAGCACGGACAACGATGGGGATGGTGACATAGGGCCTGTGCCCGAGGATAGAGCTGGCCTACCAAAGAATAACTGGTCGGCCCCACAACATATCGAGCATGTATTAAAAGCACCCTCCCACATACATTGAGGAATAAATGTTTAAGTCTTTATAATCTATTGAATGAGGATCCCAACATACAGTGGACCGATACAGGTGGTGAGATCATTGTGGAAGGAGCAAAGGGACAGGGATCGAATATCGTAGACATCGTCCATGATCTGGTGAGAAAGTGGGATAGGTCATCCCCATCAGGATGGAAGCATATTAAAGCAAGACTACAACAGATAAATATCCCAAAAGCAATGATAGGAAATCTTAACAGGTTAAAAGACTTGGGACATGCATCGCACATGCCACAATTGAAAACGCCATCATCCCCGGCGGTAACACCTCTGAAGAGGAGAAAGAAGAGGTTAAACAACGGTCAACCCTACTTACGTGCCTCTAAAATACGCAAATGGCTAACATATTAAGAAGACGTTATTATGACATTTCTAGCCCAGCCTCCTACGGAGGCGTAGATAGACTGTACAGAAGTGTTTACGGAGTAGGGAAAAAAGATGTTGAGAGGTTTTTGCGGGAATAGGACGCTTATACACTTCATAAGCCTGTGAGAAAAAGGTTTAAAACAGCCAAGACAACAGCTGCTTCGATTGACTCAATTTGGCATGCAGATTTAACAGACATGCAAAGATATTCACTGTGTAACGATGGTTACCACTACATCCTATTCATAATAGATGTATTCTCTAGATATCTCTGGCTAATTCCTCTGAAAAATAAATCGCCTGGAACAGTTGCTAAAGCCACCAAAACGCTGATGTTGAAAGAAAACAGGGTTCCTGGCTATTTTTGTTCAGATATGGGGAAAGAATTCATAGGCCGAGCTTTTCAGAACATGTTGACAGAGTTTAATATCAGCTACTACACTACCAATTCTATACATAAGGCATCTTTAGCTGAAAGAGTTCAACGTACCATAAAGGAACGCACGCACCGCTATTTTACACATAAGGCTGTCGCGTTCGGGAAATAAATTCGCGAAGGGATTTGAGCAAGGCTGGACACGCGAAATTTTTAAAGTTAGGGCTATGAGACCTAAAGGCGAAATAATGTTGTATTACGTTGAAGATTTGAATGGGGAAGAAATCGCAGGAGGCTTTTACCGCGAGGAGTTGCAGAAAGTGACATTTAATTTAGGAAAATATGTTTAAAATTGAGAAAATTTTAGGAAGCAGAGGTTCAGGAAATAGAAAAATGTACCTGGTGAAATGGCTAGGGTACCCAGAAAGCTTTAACACTTATATAAAAGCTGATGCAATAATGAAACTTAAATAGTATGCAACATGGCGTCTAACCATTTCTACGTCACACTACCGTCCTCCTCGTCCCTGTCTGTACATCCTAACAAGTAACAACACCCTGGCTAACTTTGTAACAGAACTCCATGGACCCATTGAATTGGGTCGTGATTCGTATGAGGTGGGGATATGCGAAATTCAGCTGGTCACCCTCTTTTTAAATATTGATTATAAAGATCCCGTTTTTACGATTCTTAGAGACCTTGATGAGATTTGAAAAAGCCGGGGTAACTCGGGATGAAACTATACGTATCGCCCAGACTGAGGATGCACGGTATTACAGTACAGTAGTAACACTAGGTCCGGGCCGTTATGATGTGGCTGAGGATGTTGTGAGAGACTTAAACGTAAGTTTAAAAAACTCAAATCTTACGGCTGATTTAGTATACGAAATCGTAAACAAAGAAAACCCTGCACATACTCTAATCCTAAAATCAAAGGCTAACAGAAATATTAAAGACAAAGGGCTGTTCAAAATTATAACCTAGGGGCGATATCGATCAGCCTTCCATTTAAGATGGTAAAAATATATGAAATGGAACAAAAAGATAACACACGACGAAGCTTTTCGTGGAACTTGCCAACATCTTCAAGTCCCAAGAAATAAAGTGAAAAAAAAACATTCAAAAATTCATTCAAATGGTAACTTTTTTGTTAATATCTAGCAATGCAAGCAGCCAGATGTATGAGAATTTACGTTTTTCAGCTACATAATATTACACTAGTCGACAAAAAGAATCCTATCAATATTTTAGTTTTTACATTAAACTTTTCAAAATGTCAACATAACGCAAAAAAAAATTTGTGATGTTACAAAAATTTTAGACCCCCTCCTCTCTGTCACAAAAGATCACAAAATTACAGACCCCCCCCCAGTAAAAGCGTGACATCATTTATGGACGTCCCCTATGCATGAAGGCGGGTAATGGAAGCTGGCCCTTTTCTCAGCCTCAAATTTAAAAGATAAAAAGGCTTAATGAATTAAGCCTCGCAACAAAACCTTCGACGTCGAAATCTTCAGTAACTAATGGCTTAACCTCATCGATATAGTTCCATAATTAACTTTATGATTCGGAAAACCTAATGAATAAATTATCGCATACAGAAGAGAGAAAGCAACTCCAGACCACAGTTTTAAATTAAAACTTATCTAAACGAGTAAAAATTTTATTGCAATGCAAATATTATATTAACTTTAAAATTGGTTAGGTAATCAGTTAAAGAACTTAAAGTAATATGAACCGGGACCCTCGACAAGAGAAAGAAAACTTTTCCCGAAATCTAAGGAATCGACGACATTTGATGTGAAAGTGGTTCCAACGTACTTCAACAAGTGAAACGCCAATCAAAAAACGGATCAAGTAAAGATAAGCACCCCCAACCTTTTTTAGTTAGCTTTATAAGGCTAACTAACGAAAATATCACGACCTAACCTAACCAATCGTCAAGGGCGTACAGTTGACCTAACGATTGGTTAGGTTAAGTCGTGATATTTTCGTTAGTTAGCCTTATAAAGCTAACTAAAAAAGGTTGGGGGTGCTTATCTTTATTTGATCCCAAAAAACTAACTTCGAAGTCAATGTTCTTTTTGAATATAAAGAATGAGATTTAAAGAGATATTGGGCTTGTGAGATTTTAGTAATCCACATAATAAAGTAAATAAAAGGCATTAGTCTAGGGCAGTAGTCCGCAACCTTCTTTTCATGTGTGAACCCATAGAAGAATACCAATTATTTTTTAGGACCCCCTTACCGAAAATAATTTGTATATTCTAATTTGTGTGAATTAGAATATCTCCTTTGTCTTCTGCGGACCCCAAGTTGTGAACCACTGGTTTAAGAACATCATTTTGTAATCTTTTAAAAACATTTTGATATTTTTCATGAAAATTAACGGTTTTCTCAAACTCTCATAGAATAAGCTATATATGTATTAATATCTGATAAAAAAAATTAAAGTAATTTACATAGAAATTGTGTCATCGTGTGGCTTTTTTTGATTTTATTGTCTTCTCTCTCGCTACATTTCCATATATTCCAAAGCAAGAACATTTGCTTCATTTCTGAAATTAAAAAAAAATTTGGTTTGACGAACAAATCTGTTGTACAGTATTTAAATGTTTACAAAGTGTTATTTATAATCCAATCATCCATATTTTTCTTTAGTTTTTCTGTCTCTGTGAAGTGAGTATAAAACGATTTTATTTTATAGATTTTAATCATTTTAATCATTTTAATCATTTTATAGATTTAATCAAATTTTATTTCATGTTTTTGAAACAATGAATGCTACTGAAAATATTTACGGTCTATTTTTAAGAAAAGTTAAAAGTAGATTTGATGGTAAATTTTGTTCTATAAAAAACATCTGTAATGTTACCGTAATCATTGAGGGGGACCAGAAACTGTCATTATTTATTTATTTTAAAGTTCCCCTTGTCATAAAAGATCTATTTATAATATTAAAGGAAAACCATTGAATCAGAATGTTGGTGATGCTTACATAATCCCGAATTATATCTAAAAATTTCTTTAAAAACGCGAGTCGCCATAATAAAAGCTTGAAGGATTTTAAGAAAATTTCGGAGAATCAATTTTTTTCTTCTAAATTTTGTATAAATATACTAAAGCACGATAATTAAAACCCACTCTAATAGATAGAGTTTATTTCCACAACAGTTTCGATGCCCACTGGCATCCACCAGAAGAGGATGCCAGTGGGTATCGAAACTGTTGTGGAAATAAACTGTCTATTAGAGTGGGTTTTAATTATCATATTTTGACCTTCACGTAGAAAAAAGTGAAGTTTTCTTGCATATACTAAAGCACTTTTCATGAATGTTATATATATATATATATATGTGTATTATCGCCTTTTATATATAAGGCGCGGATTAATTACTTTTGCTAAGTATAGCAAAAGTCTAAAGTGAATTTAATTAGATACATAAAAATATCAGGAAACACTGTAATAAAGTAAACATTATTTGAACAGAACAGACAGGGCAAAATATCAAAACTAATACATATAAGAATATTCTCCGCAAAAACATTAATGTTTTTTAAATTAAAATTTTTAAATTTAAAATAATTCAACGAAGTTTTTTTTTTGCATTTATATCGGATACACATGCCAAAATAATCAGATAATTAGGTAAATATGTAAGACGTTAATCCTCGTGAGAAAGATAAATAAAACAGATAGCAAAAACAAATATTCATTAGATGTTTTCATGTTTTGGTATAAGTGGTGCTACAAAATTCCTTATTAGTAAAGTTAAACTCTGACGATGCCCCGGGATACTCATCTGATTCAAATCCGTGAGAAAGTCTGAGGGCAATTGGCAAACAACGAACAGAAGTAGCTTTCTGCAATATTTGGAGAGACCAAGACCGAAATCCAAGGGAAACCTTGATTAAATTGTTCAATAAGGCTTCGCAAAGCAATGAGACTGAAAAAAATTGTTTGGTCGACTCCAGCGTCCTTTTCAGAATAATGTTAAATTGGTGTTGGAAGAGCAAGGGAAAAATATTGGGGTTTACAGAGGAATGTCACGCTTTTTTTTTTAACTGATCAAATATTTTTATCATAATCCCGCAAAATGGTAAGAAATTTTGTTACATCCTTTATGTTAACGTCGTTGCCTATTTTCCTCTGATTTTTGAAAAGTGCAACAGTGCAACAGTGTTAGACGAAAGGTCGAGACTTAAAAAAATACTTACTACCTTTTTTGGGTTTTATATACAGTGTATATTCAAAAAAATCAAAGTTTTTTTTTTTAATTGTTCAACCTGTATTTTTGTTCCCTATGACAAAAAAGTAGTGTATGCCAAATTTGGTGAATTTTAAATAAAATTTACTATGTGCTACCAGGCGTCAAAGTTTCCCTCTTTTTCAATTTGTTTGTTTTTACAACTTATGATTTTATGTTTAATTGTTTATATTTCAGAATTTTTAATTAATGGTTTATATACTAGCTTGCTTTTAATTGTTGCTTGGAACTCGTAATTTTGATACCAATTAATCGATTATGGAAGCTAGGCCTAACTCACCATCACCCAGTTGCTCATTTGGGAGAAGTTCTACAAGAAAAGAAACTGAAGTATGGCTAATTGGGCAGCCCTCTGCAGTACTAAAAACATCCGTATTACCATCAGAGAAGGAAATGATGGCCCTCTTCATGCACTACAGAAATATTAAAAAGCAAGACATTAGAGAATCATGCTGCTCTACTGCAGATGATGTGCTAGCAGTTTGGAAAAAAGCAGGAATACCAGCAAACAAAGAATACATGTAGTAGATAAAATTCAAGGAATACTGAAGGAATGACAGCTGCTTAAGAAAAACAAAGCAAACAAATTGAAAAGATCACAAAATTTAAATAATAAAGAAGAAAAATGGAAAGATAAACTGGAAAACTTATTTGACATTGCTCATGAGAATGCTATGCAGCTTATAAAAATAGAAGATAAGAAATTCTTGAAAATGCAACGTGAGAAAGGACATCATAGAAAAATGGGTACCATTGATAAGGCTGTTGCTAAAAAAGAGCAAAGAGCAGCAGAAAAGCAAGAACGTTATGAAAAGAGGAAAGCAGAAGAAGATCAAAAGAAAGAAGAATGAAGATGCTGTCATACTCACCAGTACATCATCAGAATCAGAAGAGAGTAAAAGTGATGAATCTGGTTTCTGTGCTGCACAACCTTCAACATGGAAAAGTAAGGTTGGCAAACGTAGAAAATTGTTTGATGATAAATTATTAGGAAGTCTTGATGTTGCAAAATTGAGTGACAGAAATGCGTCTTTCTAATGCAAACAATCAGACATCGCTTGAATGGGACATCTGCGAACAAATAAAATGCATGTATTTCATTCAATACAACGGCAGCCAATACTGGTCCTAGAAATGGTGCAGCTATTCTTCTAGAACAAAAATTCGACAACGATTTATTGTGGCTGGCATGTCGACACCATATATTTGAAATTATGCTGGAAGCTGTTGTTTCAAAGTCTTTATCACCATCTTCTGGCCCAGATATAGTCCTTTTTAAGAAATTCAGAGAAAAATGGTCAAGCATTAATAAGGAGGACTACGAAACAGCATTATCAGATCCAGATATCTATGAAAATATTCATGACATCAAAGATGACATAAAAAATTAGCAACAAATCAACTAGATACATTCCAACCAAGAGACGATTACCTAGAACTATTGCAGTTAACAATTATTTTTTTGGGAGGTGAACCAAAAGGTGGAATCAAATTTAAACATCCAGCGGGACTTCATCGGGCTAGGTGGATGGCCAAAATTACATATTCATTAAAAAATTTTATGTTCAAATCTCAGTTCAAAATTTCAGTAAAAGACAAAAAAGGACTAAAAGACATCTGTCTATTTGCTACTCGGTTATATGTAAAGGCATGGTTTACAGCTCCTGTGCCATCTTGCGCTCCTCGTCTTGCTCTGGAATTATTACAGAATCTTGTAGTCTACAAACAAATAAATTACACAATTGCATTTGTTGCTATTAAAAAACTTAGGTCACCTCTGGTACCTATCAGAAGAACTGGTAGCCTTGGCCTTTTATGATGATGAAGTGCCTACTGAAACAAAAAACAAAATGGTAAAGGCCTTGCAAATACAAAAGAAACTCTTCCTGCAAAGCGGGCTTTTCTAGATCCTGCACTTAATCTAACGAAGAAATTAGAAGATTTTGTCACATCAAATACTCAAAGATTCTTTACAATAACAGAATTTAGTTCAAAATTTTTACTCAAAGATGCTAAAGAATGGCATAATGATGAAGAGTTTAACTCCGCTAAGAAATCTATCAAACAGTGGAAAGTCGTGAATGATATAGCGGAAAGAGGAGTAAAATTAATGAATGAATATAATAAAATACTAACACATGACGAAAATCAAAACAATTCTTGCTACAAGTAGTGAAAAACTACAGGGCTGTTTACCCTGATAGAAAAAAAGAAACATTGATGAAGTAAGGACAGCTAATGTCTCAAATATCATGCTAGTTTAATTATGCATGCTTGTGGTTATGGTAGGACCTACGGGAGAGCTTTCCACATTAAAAAAAAGCAATGCGCCTTGTACTGTACCCCCTGGGTGGTGTGGAAAAATTTGACAATTTGAGTCGTTCTGTCAATTTTTAATTGCTGGTAGCAACCCCTAAAAATTAAAAATTTGCTAAAATATTTTAGGATAGTTGGTTTTATGCTACCAGCAATTAAAAATTGACAGAACGACTCAAATTGTCAAATTTTTCCACACCACCCAGGAGGTACAGTACAAGGCGCATTGCTTTTTTTTAATGTGGAAAGCTCCCCCGTAGGTCCTACCATAACCACAAGCATGCATAATTAAACTAGCATGATATTTGAGACATTAGCTGTCCTTACTTCATCAATGTTTCTTTTTTTCTATCAGGGTAAACAGCCCTGTAGTTTTTCACTACTTGTAGCAAGAATTGTTTTTGATTTTCGTCATGTGTTAGTATTTTATTATATTCATTCATTAATTTTACTCCTCTTTCCGCTATATCATTCACGACTTTCCACTGTTTGATAGATTTCTTAGCGGAGTTAAACTCTTCATCATTATGCCATTCTTTAGCATCTTTGAGTAAAAATTTTGAACTAAATTCTGTTATTGTAAAGAATCTTTGAGTATTTGATGTGACAAAATCTTCTAATTTCTTCGTTAGATTAAGTGCAGGATCTAGAAAAGCCCGCTTTGCAGGAAGAGTTTCTTTGTATTTTGCAAGGCCTTTACCATTTTGTTTTTTGTTTCAGTAGGCACTTCATCATCATAAAAGGCCAAGGCTACCAGTTCTTCTGATAGGTACCAGAGGTGACCTAAGTTTTTTTAATAGCAACAAATGCAATTGTGTCATTTATTTGTTTGTAGGCTACAAGATTCTGTAATAATTCCAGATCAAGATGAGCAGCGCAAGATGACACAGGAGCTGTAAACCATGCCTTTACATATAACCGAGTAGCAAATAGAATAGACAGATGTCTTTTAGTCCTTTTTTGTCTTTTACTGAAATTTTGAACTGAGATTTGAACAAAAAATTTTAATGAATATGTAATTTTGGCCATCCACCTAGCCCGATGAAGTCCCGCTGGATGTTTAAATTTGATTCCACCTTTTGGTTCACCTCCCAAAAAAATAATTGTTAACTGCAATAGTTCTAGGTAATCGTCTCTTGGTTGGAATGTCTAGTTGATTTGCTGCAAATATAATTATGTCATCTTTGATGTCATGAATATTTTCATAGATATCTGGATCTGATAATACTGTTTCGTAGTCCTCCTTATTAATGCTTGACCATTTTTCTCTGAATTTCTTAAAAAGGACTATATCTGGGCCAGAAGATGGTGATAAAGACTGAAACAACAGCTTCCAGCATAATTTCAAATATGTGGTGTCGACATGCCAGCCACAATAAATCGTTGTCGAATTTTTGTTCTAGAAGAATAGCTGCACCATTTCTAGGACCAGTATTGGCTGCCGTTGTATCGAAACACGTGCATTTTATTTGTTCGCAGATGCCCCATTCAAGCGATGTCTGATTGTTGGCATTAAAACTAGAGACGCATTTCTGTCACTCAATTTTGCAACATCAAGACTTCCTAATAATTTATCATCAAACAATTTTCTACGTTTGCCTACCTTACTTTTCCATGTTGAAGGTTGTGCAGCACAGAAACCAGATTCATCACTTTTACTCTCCTCTGATTCTGATTCTGATGATGTACTGGTGAGTATGACAGCCTCTTCATTCTTCTTTCTTTTGATCTCTTCTTCTGCTTTCCTCTTTTCATAATGTTGCTTTTCTGCTGCTCTTTGCTCTTTTTTAGCAACAGCCTTATCAATGGTACCCACTTTTCCATGACGTCCTTTCTCACGTTGCATTTTCAAGAATTTCTTATCATCTTCTATTTTTATAAGCTGCATAGCATTCTCATGAGCAATGTCAAATAAATTTTCCAGTTTATCTTTCCATTTTTCTTCTTTATTATTTAAATTTTGTGATCTTTTCAATTTGTTTGCTTTGTTTTTCTTAAGCAGCTGCCATTCCTTCAGTATTCCTTGAATTTTATCTACTACATGTACTCTGTTTTGCTGGTATTCCTGTTTTTTCCAAACTGCTAGCACATCATCTGCAGTAGAGTAGCATGATTCTCTAATGCCTCGCTTTTTAATATTTCTGTAGTGCATGAAGAGGGCCATCATTTCCTTCTCTGATGGTAATACGGATGTTTTAGTACTGCAGAGGGCTGCCCAATTAGGCATACTTCAGTTTCTTTTCTTGTAGAACTTCTCCCAACTGAGCAACTAGGTGATGGTGAGTTAGGCCTAGCTTCCATAATCGATTAATTGGTATCAAATTACGAGTTCCAAACAACAATTAAAGCAAGCTAATATATAAACCATTAATTAAAACTTCTGAAATATAAACAATTAAACATAAAATCATAAGTTGTAAAAACAAATAAATTGAAAAAAAGGGAAACTTTGACGCCTGGTAGCACATAGTAAATTTTATTTAAAATTCACCAAATTTGGCATACACTACTTTTTTATCATAGGGAACAAAAATACAAGTTGAACAATTAAAAAAAAACTTTGATTTTTTTGAATCACCCTAAATTTATTATATATATATATATATATATATATATATATATATATATATATATATATATATGTGTGTGTGTGTGTGTGTGTAATGATGGCTTTGAACAACGCATCAGGATCGACGCATGGCTGTTCAGGGACTTTGCACAAGAACCTGTCCAGTTGATTCTTGAAATTATTGAGATTGGTGTGTTGGAGGTTCCTCAGTTCTTTCGGCAAAATGTTGAGTTTTGGGTCTCGTATTCTGAGGATATTTTCCATCTTCGTTTTCATGGTCCTATGTCTCATCACCAGCTGCAACAGTACAGAATCTACCACTTCTCTCATTCCATTATATTTCTATTTCATTACTAAAATTTGAGACACACCCCTCGAGTATTTTCCATATACATTGGTGCTCATAAGTATTCGTGCAGAGAAATATTTCAGTTATATGCATCCTAATCTTTTGTACCATGCGTAGGATAGTTATGAAAAGTTCACCGTTCGTTTGGAAAACCTTTACAAATAAAATATTATTTTAACTCCAACATATAATGTAAAACATCAAAGAATTTGAAGAAAATAATGAAAAAGTTAAAATGAAAAATTTTTCGTACATTTACTTACAAAATTATTAATATAGGGTGGGGCACGGGAATCAAGTGTTTTTTGAATAGCTAGTAATCGGCCATTAGGAATGGGAGGGGCGTGCGGTAGGTAGCATTCCATTCCTGGGTTCATAGCATTTAACTTTAACTAACACTCACCTTTATCTTTCAGGTGCCATCATGGAGCAGTGGACGTTAGAACACCGCATGTTCGCGTATGATCATTTTGTTAGGAGTGGCGAGTCAGTGACAACAGTTCAGCGTGCGTTTCGCCGCAGATTCAACATTCATCGAAATGACTCTGTTCCCGCTCGTGACACAATCTTACGTTGGGTTAACAATCTTCGAACAGGAGGCTCAATAATGAAAACAAAACCGAAGGGCCGCAACGCACTGTGCGTACTCCAAGAACGTTGAAAGGGTCAGACAAGCGATGTTGCAAAGCCCAGGCCGCTCTGCTCGGAGACATTCAGCTGCACTCGGAATCAGCAATCGTACTGTTAGACGGATTTTGCATGAAGAATTACATTTTCACCCATACAAGTTAGCGATGGTGCAGGAATTGAATGTAAACGATTGCCCCCAACGACTGAATTTGCACAGGAAATGCTTGCACTTTATGAGCAGAATGAAAACATGATGGTGGTAATGAGTGATGAAGCCCATTTCCACCTTAATGGGGCCGTCAACAATCAAAACTGTCGGTATTGGGCTGCTGAAAATCCGCGACAACTCCATGAAAAACCGCTGCATAGCCCTAAGGTTACAGTTTGGTGCGCGGTGGAAAGTTTGGCGTCATCGGTCCCTATTTTCTTCGAACAAAATGGGGTTACCGTTACCATAACATCTGGGCGTTACATTGAGATGGTGAACACCTTTTTCATCCCTGAGTTACGAAGAAGCGTATTGCTCGTCGACATTTGTGGTTTCAGCAAGATGGGGCCACGCCACACACCGCCAGAGCGTCAATGGCTGTTCTTCGCCCCCTGTTTCCCAACCATCTCATTTCGAGATTTGGTGACATTGCATGGCCCCCTCGGTCCCCTGACTTGTCCACATGTGACTTCTTTCTATGGGGGTACCTCAAGTCACGTGTCTACGAGGACAAGCCCCGTACATTAGATGCATTGAAGGAAGCGATCCGTCAACAAATCATCCAAATCAACAGAGACCTGCTGGGAAGAGTGGAGGCCAATTTTCGTAAACGCCTTCAACAATGCGTCGACGGCCAAGGACATCATATGCCAGATATAATTTTCGGTACATGATTATTATGACATGAAATGCTATGTTCTTACGAATGTTGTTCTACCAATATATTTTCTTTACAAAAATAAATATCATTTTCCTGATTATTCCAAAAACACTTGGTTCCCGTGCCCCACCCTGTACTTTGTGTGTCCACCTTTTGCTCAATGATTCGTTTTTGGTATTTTTCTACAAGGTTTTGACATCTCAGTAGAATTTTTAGCCCACTCTTCTAAAGAAACTTCTTGCAATTCATTCAAATTCGAAGAGTTTCTCTTGCGGACAACTTTTTTCAAATCAAACTATAAATTCTGGATTAAAGTGAGATCTGGGATTTGACTGGGCAACTCGAGAAGCTTGAAATTCCTTTGTTGAAGCCATTTTATGGTGCTTTTACGTTTATGCATTGGCTCATTATCTTGTTGCAATACTCAGTTGCAACCCACTTGCAACTCCCAAACTGAAGGCAACACATTTTCTCCTAAAATTTCCTGATATTTCTTTGAATTCAAGTTTCCATTGATGACAACAAGCTTTCCTGGACCAGAAGCACTAAAGCCAGTGGCGTAGCGTGGTCTTTTTTCATGGGGGGGGGGGGGAGGCAAATGTGTTATAAATTCTCGACTGGACAAATTTGGTACCTTTTCCGTGACTATTATATGTTTTCAAACCACTACGTCACAGGTTTAGCCATGCTATAATATAATGTATTATTATGAGAAGCTGAATTTAAAATTGGCCACAGGGAAATGTATCTCTCTGTCTCTCTCTCTCTCTCGCCTTTATTGCCAAAAGTTTTACAACCGGTTCAAGATTTCCGACTGTGGCCAGATATTTTTCCGATCACGTGTGGCAGCCGCCCACTCAGCCCCCTCCCCCAAGCTACGCCACTGACTAAAGCATTCCCAAAGAAGCAAACTACCACCACCATGTTTAACCGTAGAAGGATTTTTTTTTTCCTCGAATCCAGTATTTGATTTTCGCCAAACATACTGTTGTTCGTTGTTTCCGAATAATTCAATTTTGGTCTCGTTTTTACAGAGATATTTCCTCCAGAATGCAAATCCATCATTTTGATGATCCTTGGCGTACTTTAAACGAGCTTCTTTGTGCGCTTTTCGTAGCAGAGGTTTTCTTCGTGCAACTCTTCTCATGCAGATCATTCTTTCTCAATGTACGACGTACAATAGAGACAGTCTACTTAGTCAATCTTAGACAGTCTTAACCTTTAGACGCGATGTCGACCGTAGTTGAACGATTTTTTATTATTGTCTATCTGTACATTCTGAAATCTTTTCCACACCTTTGCCTTTCCATTTCTTTATAACTGCAGCAACCGTCGAAAATGGAATTCGAAGTTCTATCTTCCGATACCTCTTTCCAAACTCGTGTACAGCAATAACAGATCTCTTAAGATCTGTAGACAGCTCTTTACCAGGACGACCCATTGCTTACTAATGGCTTGTACATTCATCCGTCTTCCATGAAGATTCACAGAGAAAATTCTAGATTCAGAATTGCCAACAGTCTCTAATCAATAGACATCCAACTACTGATATATTTTTTTTAATTCTTCAAGCCTAAGGTGGACACACAAAGTATTAAATAATTTTGTAAATAAATGTAAGAAAACTTTTGCATTTTAACTTTTTTTAATTTTCCTCAAATTCTTTGATGTTTTACATTATATGTTGGAGTTAAACTATTTTTTTTAATTTGTTAAATTTTTCCAAACGAACGGTAAACTTTTCATAGTTATCCGATGCATGGTACAAAAGATAAGGGCAAATATAACTGAAATATTTCTCTGTACGAATACTTATGAGCGCCATTGTACATATTATTGTGTATCGCTCACGTCTTCTTTCCACGGTGCTGATTTTCAGTGATCGTAGTCGAGACCAGTGTCTTCATCTTTCATTTCCTCTATCTTAGACGTATAGGCTTGTGAGTACTGAGCAGAACTCAGTTATTGGTGGAACTAAGCTCTTCCATAATTTCAGCATGATGTTTGCTTTTCTGCTATGAAGCTGCTCCAGATAATTTCCATTACTTTCCTAACGGTTATAATTTTAACGTTATAGTATTCTTTGAATTCTTCTGCATTTGATGACATTATTACTCCAACATCCCTGACTTGTGGTTTGGTGTTATCTGTTTGTTTTGTCGTGTTTTGTACCCTTTATTCTGTAGCTCCTTGTTGTTACCATACTTTATCAGTTGGATTTTTTTTTTCGTTGAACTAATTGAACTTCCTTCACTCAAATAATGTTTCAATGTCGTTTTGTAATTTTTCTATGTCACTTTTGTTTGATATTTCCTTACATATTTTTGTGTCATCCGTGAAACATGATACGACACTGTCATTAATGTTTGCAATTATTATTGTAAACAACAAGGGAGATAGTGATGTAACTTGTGGACAGAGATGACGACTTCTGAGACTTCAAATTTGACTCCATTTACTACCACTCTTTGTGTTCCTTGAGTCAGGAAATTAAATATCCATCGTCCCAGCTCTCCAATAATTCCTGTATTCCATAATCATATTTATCGAAGGCTTTTGCAAAACCGGTATATATTGCATCTATATTTTGACCTCGACACAGTGTTTTTAGTTGCTGTGATAGGTATGATCTTCAAGTCCTAAAGCCATGTTGGTTCGGACTGAATAAATTCTTGTAGGTAGGTAGCAATTTTGCGTTTAATTACATGTTCAAATCACTTCATAAGGTGAGGGTTGAGAGCTACTGGTCAATAGCTGTTAGGCATTGCTCTGTTACCTCCTTTGAATAAGGGGGCAATGTTCGCATTTTTTAATGGGAGTGGAATTTGTCCTGTGTCGAGTGATTTTCTCCATCTCCATAGTAAGTACAGTGGCTTGGCAATACTCTCTTTGCATTTCTTCAGAGACATGCACAACGTGTGTCTGCCTCTGGTGCTGAATTTTTTCGTATTTGTGACAGAGCCTTAATCCTAAGTTCAGAAATAGATTCGTGTATGTACTCGTTCTTGATTGATTTGTAGCTACGGCAAAGAATTCATCTGGATTTTCTACTTTCTTCTCGGACTTAAGGTCGCTCCACAGATTTCCTGGGTAAGTACATAATGTTGCCTGAGTTTTATCATCTTTTGTAATGTTACCATGGAACTTCTCAACATATATAACTTTTTCATGTTTCTTCCATGTTATGAAAAAAATTCAAAATCTTCACATGCGAAAATATTTGATGCTTGGGTTTTGAATGAGTTTAGCATGTTTGCTATTTTATTTGTAACGAACTGGAATTCACGTTTTGTGGTGTTTGGTGGTCTGCACACGTTCACAATGATTAGGTTCAATTCTTTTACTCCTAAAATAAAAATTTCGACCTTGCTGTTTGATTTTATTACCTACAGCTCACACGTGTATGTCTTTCATGTAAATGCAACAGCCTCCTCCTTTTCTAACAAATCTATCCACTCTGTATATGTCGTAGTTCTTTATTGCTATTTCACTGGCTTCGATGCAATTTTCGCAACCAATTTCGCATTTATGCAAGTGGGTTTCCGTTTGTCAAATGATATCCGTGTCGGTTTCCAGAGTTATATTTTGCAGGTATTGTAATTTGCACCTGTATGATCAGTGTACAGGCCTTGTATATTTGTGTATAATAAATTTGCAGGGTTAATAATCTCAGCGCTCTGTTGTCTTGTCGTCTTGGATAATGGTCGTTTTCTGATCGATTTTGACGGCTCCTGTTCGGTGTTATTGCATGGGCCGTTCCAATTGAGAATATTAAGGATGCGGCCCTTGGTATCATTGTGGTTCTTGAATTAACGGTGGGAGGATGGTGGACGTATGTATTTGCGAAGTTCTGTCTTTTTTCATTAAAAGGGACAAGTGTTATTTTAATCATTTTAATTTTTTTTCTAAAATGATGTCCTTCATTACCCCTGTTGTTACTTCTTTTATTAAGGGTTCGAGATGTTATTTCTCATTCTCTTCTCTGAGAAAATACGAGCGTTCCATATTTAAACAATTTTATCGTTAATTGAATGTCTGCATATAGAAGGGGGGAGATAATAACAGTTTGCTCCATATCGACAAGTTCTACTCTTCATCACGCAAAAACATTTTTACGGGTAGCTATTTATGCATCTGGAGCCATAGTTACACGAGCCTGTTTTGTAGTATAATAATAATAATAATAATAATAATAATACTCTTTATTCAGAAAGAACACATTACATAAGATATACATTACATCCATATAGGTTTACACGACGTTGGCATTAACGTTTAATTTGGTATTTTTAGTGACAAGTAGTTTAATTACAATATTCTTATCTGAATATGCCGTTGGGAAGCATAATAGCTTTTCACGCAAAGATTTTTGAGATTCATTTCTATTTTTACGAAGGAAACTAAGAAATGTAAATAGAATTAACAAGAAATAAAATAACGTTACATTTAGTTAACTCTGTCATTGCAAGTGAAAATTGATATAATCTTCAAATAATAGAGAAGGAAGTGGTAAACAATATGGTTGATATTAGAAATAATAGATGAGAAAAATGGTAAACAATGCGGTAAACTGAACATGTTGAAATACCAAAATAAGTAATTTCTATTATTACAAATTAGAAATGATGATACAATCTTAAAGTAGTGTTTGCGTATTGTTCGTCTTTTGAGTTTTTTTTACGTTCTCAGACTTACCAACTGGAATTTGTGCGATTCAATTTCTTTCTTTTATTCTAACACTATTTCTTCTCTACTCAGTTGTTGTTGTTTTCTTTTTTGTTTTCTATTGTTTTTTTTTAGTCTTTGGTGTACTTTCATATTTATTCATGATGTTGTTCCTGCACTTTTCTGTTTTGACAAAGAGAATTTGTATGTTTCACGTGAATTTAAAGTTATAGTTATAATGGATGTGGTTTCTGTAACTGATATGTCATTCTTTTCAATATCACAGTACAGGGTGTCCCGAAAGTCCCTATCTATTTTGCAGAAATATTATTATTTTAAGGAAAGTAAAAGAACAGCATAACCAGATATGCGTATATATATCAAATTCAGGTATTAGCTTCGGCATGAGCACCATTAGTGTCACCATGTCTCATATCTGTCAGCTGCATTACCAGGGGCGTCAAGCAACAAATATTTTTTGGGGGGGGGTCGCTGTCAGAGAAATAATTTTTAATTAGTTGTAAGAAATCAGTAATTCAGTGCTTTAACTACATTTTAGCGATAAGGAAAGTTAAGAGTATATATAAGGTTAATTTATTTGAATTCTCTTATCTTTACGATTCAGATTTTAGATTTACTCTTGGGACACCCTGTATTTCATTTATCCTTGAAATGTTGAACAGAATCTACGATTTCAGTAAGTGTCTTAGGGAAAAGCCCCACAACTCCCAACGAGATTTATTTTAAGCCCAATTTCTGTCAAACTCACACACCCAAATGACTGCGCTGGTTTTGCTTCGTTTTGCTTTTGTCACCGAGACATTCTGCAGTGGAACTATAGAGTCGGAGTTGTCCTACTGTCTAGTAACTTAATAAACGAAAACTTTATGAGCAGATGTCATCGCTAAAAGTTTCTTTCGTTCCAATGACATAAATCCCGAAAGGTATTCAGTTTTTATATAAAAAATGTTTACTTCCCACTCAGTGTCATTCCCATTCTCATCCGCGGTCGATAAGTGAGAATGATCAAAGTGAGAATTCCAAACTTGAGAGAAAGATTTTCCTGATTTCGGAAAGGATAAAGAGAAATCACCACCGAACTAGGTGCTGGAGGAGTATTTTCTTTGAAATATATACCTTAAAGTGGGAATGAGAATGAATCTAGTTAAGATTGTCTCCTTTACTGAGATTCTCACTCGTACATTTCTTACTATTGAGCTAGGAATGAAATGGGGATGATAGTGAGTGGGAAGAAACCCATAAAAATGCGTATGAATTAAAGTTTCATATTCAGTGATTGAATAAATAGCAAAGCATCTTTTTTTTTCAACGTTTCTGACAAACCAGACTTTCATGCAAAGTGGAGAAATTCATTTTTCTTACAAATGTAGTTCGTTTAACATTCTGTCTTTAAGATGTAACTTATACCCTGTCTTCTGCGCCTTCAATCTTGACAGTCTCGAAGAATTTTGGGAAATTTAAAAAAAAATATTTTGTGGCTTTATGACTGTAGTAATTTCTTATACTCGTATATATATATATATATATATATATATATATACATGCATACATTCTCAGGGAACCATTCTGAGTTGTATCATATATATATAGTATGCATGTAAGGGTTGCTGTAAGGTTTGAGTAACACAGACAACCCTCCCAGTCCCGCACCATCCCCTATGGGATGGACTAAACGGCAAGGGTAATCTGCACCATATTTAGTATACACATTAAGGGAAAACTAGAAAAGGTTTTAGTAACACACTCGCCCCTCCCAGTCCCCATCTAGGTTCTCTTTCGGGGGACGTTTGCTGTGCAAAGCGCAGCGAGCCGTCTAATATATATATATATACACCTTTCAACATTTCAAATGTTCCGTGCGATAATTCCTCATTTCACGAAGGTCAAGCTTGTCGCTCTTCCTGTCGAGTTGGCTTTGTGAAGTAGTGAGTTGGTTCCTTGTACTCTCCAGTCTCCACCTCACATAACCAGGTACGCCCGGCTCATCGGGGATTGTTCTGAGCCAGACGTCTAATCTTCTTTTAAAGATGTCAACCGTAACACCACTCGTGTTCCTTAGGTTTTTGAGCAGCTGATTAAACAGTCTTGGTCCTCTCACAACAAAACTATTTTCTTTCAGGGTTAAGGATGCTCCCTGTCTAGCCTTTAATTTGGGAACACGACACAGTCTTCCTTTTCTACTTTCCACTGTTGTTTGGGGAGTTACAGGGTTCAGAGTAAGATTAGGGACCAGTTTCTCCATTATTTTCCAAGTGTAAATAATGATGTATCTCTCTCTTCTCTTTTCCAATGATTATAGGTTTAATTCGCGTAACCTTTCCCAGTAATTTAGTTCTTTGCACCCATTGATCTTGGCTGTGAAGCTTCTCTGAATCCCTTCTAGCTATCTAATGTCTTCTTTTTATATGGGCATGTTAGGACCGAGCAGTATTCCAATTTGGGTATGATCAGTGTTTTCAGTAGAGGAATCATTATATTCCTAGCCCTTCGTTTAAAGGTTCTCAGTATCTGCCCAATTATTCTCTTTGCTCTGTTTACTGCTATCTTATTTTGTGTTTCAAATTTCGTATCATCAGTCATTACAACCCCTAAATCTTTTGCTTTAGAATTTCTCTGAATTTCCTGTCCATTTAGGGTATAATTTTAGGTCCTCCATTTTTCCGTACCGTAACAGCTGAAATTTTTCAGTGTTAAACTTCATATTGTTGTCTTCCGTCCACTTGTACATTCTGTTCATGTCGGTTTGTAAAGATCCTATATCTTCTGGGTTTCTTATTTTTCTATTGATTTTTGTGTCATCAGCAAAGGATGTTACTGTGCTGTCTCTGGTACCGTCCTCATCTATGTCAGTTAGCATGATTATGAAGAGTAGTGGAGTTAATACTGTTCCTTGTGGTACTGAGCTGAGGACCTCTGATTCTGATGAAGATATGCTTTGTACTGTAACGACTTGCCGCCGCTCTCTAAGGAAATTATATATCCATTTCCCTACTTTTCCTGTTATTCCCATATATTTAAGTTTATGTATTATGATTCCATGGTCACACTGATCGAATGCTTTGGCAAAGTCTGTGTATATTACATCATAGTTTTCATTACTTTCAAGTGCATCAATAATGTTGTAGTGTTCCATTAGTTGTGATAGGCATGATCTGCCTAACCGAAACCCATGTTGGTTATCATTTAATTTTTTCTGAGTTTCCAAAAAATCAGATTTTCTAACTATTCTTTCAAATATTTTAGTGAGATGGGATGTAAGCGATACTGGCCTATAGTTTTTGGCCTCGGATCGATCTCCTCCTTTATATATTGGAACTATGTTCGTGCTCTTCAGGATGCCCGGTATTTCTCCCGTGTCTAGTGATCGTCTCCATATCCAATATAGGGGCTCAGCGATTGCATTCTTGCAGTTTTTGATCAGTGTTACATTCCATTTTCCGGTGCTGCCGCTGAGTGTGCTTTTAGTTTCCATAGAGCTTGGGTAATATAATCTGTCGTAAAGTATATCAGTTTGTCAGTTTTTGGGATACTGAAAGATGATTCGTACTGAGCTCTTAATATTTCACATACGTCTGTTAGATCATCAGATAAAGCACTGTCTTCGTTTTTCAAGGGTCCGATAGTCGTGTGATTTTTCGACTTCCTTTTTGCAAAATTATAGAAGTACTTTGAGTTAACCTTTATCACTTCTATAGCGTCGTCTTCTTTTTTTGTATGCTTCTCAATTAGTTCCTGTACGACGCAATCGATACTCTGCAATTTATCATTTAATATTTTTCTGATGTTGTTATCTTTACAGTTACTTAATTTTGCAGTCACTCTTTTTCTCTTTCGGAACAATGACCTCTTTCGTCTCTCGAATCTGCTTCTCTTCCCTCTTTGTTGTATTTTTGGGACGTCTTTCCACAATTTCCAGCGTCTTCTCCTCTAAGGTCATTAGCATCTCTTCCGTTGTCTTGACCTCGAAGATGGTTTTCCAATCTATTACTTCCATGCTCGATGCAACACCTTCCCAGTTTATAGCTTCTTTCTGTTGTTCGTGTTCTTTCCTTTCCTGTTGCTTTTATATTGGTTGTTATTTCAATAATGTTGTGATCCGATATTATAGTTGGAGATAGTTCTACATTATCAATTAGGTTGCTGTTCTTTGTGAATACCAAATCTAGGCACTTGTTTTTTTCTGTTATTTTGTGTATTAATATAAATTCATCAGCTGGAGCTAATAATATTTTTACTTGCTCCTGGTCTTCCAGTGCGCCCCCCTTGTCCGGATGTATACATAATTGTTTTCCTATCCTTTTATATTTCATGAATGGAAAATTAAAATCACCATAAAGAAAAATATTTGGGGTTGGAGAGTGTAGATCTTTTACCCAATTTCTTACTCTGTAATGGAATCTGAGAATTTTGAGGTTGGTGTGTTCGAGGGTCTGTACATTACAATTAGTACCATATTTAATTTTTCAACTTTTGCTGCTACACATTCTACGTTGCTGTTTGAGGTACTTATTGTAATTTCTGCCATATGCTTTTCGCGTGTGTAAATAGCACATCCTCCTTTACGTCTCACTGTTCTGTTGGCTCGGCGGATGTTATAGTTGTCAATTTGTATTTCTTTTTTGTCAATACAGAACTCACAGTTTTCACAGTTCGCCTGGAAGTCCTTTAGATGGGTTTCCGTGAGGCATGCAAAATCTACTTCGGTTTCTTGCATGAGTCCTTACACACACACACACACACACACACACACACACACACCACACACACACACACTGATCTGATTGCAGTCCAAATTTGAATCCGATATAAAAGTATTTTAGACCTTATGTTTATCAGACCCACATTTATTCTCTTAATAAGGTAAATGCTAATCTGAATTCAGGTAAAACCCTCAAATTACATTTCCAAATCCAGACCTTTTTCAAATAAAAGGAACTTGTTTTCGAGTCACGCTCCGAGTCGAATCCATGTTTGCCCATGCTCATTTTAACAAAGGGAATGAAGAGGACTCCGTCCAAATACCTCATGTGTACATACAGTATATTGGCAATGTTTGTTAATTGTTACTGTATTGTTCAGTTATTACAGTATTATTCTGCAAGACCTCAAGACTTGCGCGGTAATTTTAATAAGATGATGTCAAATGGTCAGAAGTTCGTTACTAATTAAAATAAAAAATTATATATATATATACTGGATGAGCCTCGGTGGTGTAGTGGTTAGCGTCGCTTAAAACCCAGCTGTTCATCCTTCCACACAATAAAGAAAGTGGTTGGTAGGTAAATGGGTACCCTGGGTGGCCTAGTGGTTAAGACGCTGGGCTGCTGGTGGGGCGTGGTTCGGATTCCACGTTAAACTGTAGGTCTAAGGTGGAGTGAAAAGCTTGACCTTCGTCAGAATGAACAATTCGGGCGGAAGCTAACCAAAGGTTATACTGACAGACGTTTCTGAAAAATTCAGTTTCCACCATCAGTACTAAAAGAAGTTAAAACAAATGTAAAAAATGAATAAATATGATGAACAAAAAGTTTATACAACAATATATTTATATAATTATACTGTACAGGGTGTCCCAGAATTAACTATCTATTTCAATGAAATCGGACGAATTTTTAAAAAACACACTTTTATTTATGTTTATCATGTTTAATATGTGTTAAAAATGTATAAATTTCTAAATTTTTTTCATAATTTTATTTTCATAATTTTTTCATTATCTGGTCCAATGAAAGACCGTCTGAAGTCATAGAATGGCAAAGAGACTCTCCAAAAGTTAACGTGTGGCTTGGAATGACCAAATCCAAAATTTATGGCCCATTCTTCTTTGCGAGAGCAACTGTAACAGGTACCGTCTACCTTGATATGCTTCAGCAGTTTCTCGAACCACAGCTTCTTGATGATGGCATTCTTGATAATGTTGTGTTTCAACAAGAAGCATTGATCTTTTGGCGATAAACCTTTGTTTTTATGAAACCCCATGCAAAGAAATCCAGGGGTGTCAAATCCGGAGAACGCGGAGGCCAAGGTCGAGGTCCTCCACGTCCAATCCACCGATTCGGAAGGCGTCTGTTGAGGTATTCTCGAACAATTAGAGCATAATGACGGTGCTCCATCTTGTTGAAACACAACATTATCAAGAACGCCATCATCAAGAAGCTGTGGTTCGAGAAACTGCTGAAGCATATCAAGGTAGACGGTACCTGTTACAGTTGCTTCCGCAAAGAAGAATGGGCCATAAATTTTGGATTTGGTCATTCCAAGCCACACGTTAACTTTTGGAGAGTCTCTTTGCCATTCTATGACTTCAGACGGTCTTTCATTGGACCAGATAATGAAAAAATTATGAAAATAAAATTATGAAAAAAATTTAGAAATTTATACATTTTTAACACATATTAAACATGATAAACATAAATAAAAGTGTTTTTTTAAAATTTGTCCGATTTCATTGAAATAGATAGTTAATTCTGGGACACCCTGTATAATATTAACAATATATTTATATATTAAGTATTTAAAAATGAAAAGTACATAAAATATAGAAAGGTAAGGCAACTGTTAAAATATACAAAGGTTAAAAGGTGACAAATACGAGTACTGTAAACCATATATTACCAGATTATTATGGAATGATAAGCTGATTGTAAAAAGGTTGGGAATGGTTAAATGTTAAATTGTTCATATTGGAATGGTTCGAAAGTTAAAATGAGTGACTGTAGATTTCTTTTCCAGTGGTGAGGCACGAGAATTAATTTAGCCATGTTTAAGTTAAAAGTGGAACTATAGTCGTTGAGGGTTGGTTGGTTTCATACTAAGGATATATAGGGATTCGAGGATGCGGAGGCCAGTTGGTTGGTGTGCCGAGTTAATAATTTTGAAGTTTGTGGGAAGAAGTGGGTGGTTGTGGAAAGAAGTGTGGTTGTGGAATGTGGAGGTGACAATGATCTCTTATTGCTCTTATTGCTGATTTAGGCGGTTTATTGATGTTCTAGTACAGTGGTGGCGAACCTATTTTTGTTACTTTTGATTTTAAAAAAATGAAATTAGGTCCCAATAATTTATTTACTTACTGTTTTTAGTGAGAAACTTCTTGTTGGATTTTAGCTGCTAATGTTTTGATCCGAGGTTTATATTTAGTTGTCTTTAGTCTCACAAATGCAGCACTCATATCTGTGCCAAGGCGATTCCTAGTGGTGGATTTGACGAACTTCAAAGAGGAAAACAACTGTTCACATGAATAAGATGAACCAAACATTGTTAGCAGAGCTAATGCTAGCTTTTTCATTGATTCAAAAGAATTTGGTAAAGAGTTTCATTCTGCAAGAATAAGATTCTCTACTCTTTCTATTGATTGTTATTCTCTGGTTGCACCCAAAATTGACGACTCCAATTCCTTTTCTTGTAACTTCAGATTAAGATCAATAAATTTAGTCTTCCATACTGTAATTTCTTGGAAGTCAACTAATTCCATTTCTAAATTACCAATGTCAAGCCAATGAAAAGCTGATAACTGAAGATCTTCAAATTGAGTAGTATGCAAACATGCCAACCCTATGCTAGAAAAAACAGGAGTATAGCTTGAAAAAAAAGGAATTAAAAAAAAGTTCATGAATTTTATTCGCACACTTGCACACTTCAAATACGATATTATAAGGGTACTATTCATTGCTTGAAGTGCTTGTATAATGCACCTTGCGCTTTCAACAATAAAGAATTACTGAATTGTGTTTCATAACATTTCTGTCCCTGGCTTTGGAGTGTCACATTTTAGACAATGAGGTCTGACAATGTATTGATGCCCATATCTTATAATATATTATACAATCTTATACACTTGAATTAAGTCACCTCTCAAACTCTTCTTTCTGGTTTCATCATAACTAGTTCATTTTTTTCAATATCAGGAAATTGGGTAAAAAAACAGGAGGTTTTTGACTCCTGCCAGGAGTTTTGAATTTGGTACAAAAAAACAGGAGACTCCTGTTTAAAACAGGAGCGTTGGCATGTCTGAGTATGGGGGGAATTGGATGAATTGTAATATTGCATCAATTTGTCGGAATTGTGAAAAACCTCTCTGAAAGTGATTGTCTGGCATCTCTTATTACTGAAGAGTACCTTTTGAGCACGTCCGATTTATTTTCTTCATTGTCTGCAAAATATTTTGAAGTCAAGAAGTGTTTCTGCAATAATGGAAAATATTTCAATTTTTCTTCTTTCAAATCTTTTCAGAAAATATTCAATTTTTTTTTCAAAAGCTTTAATATTTTCAAACGTTGATGATACAACACAGCCGCGACCTTGCAACTTTTTCTTTAAAGCATTGTAATGCAATGTGAAATCAGCGAAAAAATGTAAGTCATTCAACCAATTCATGTCAGGCAGTTCTGGATATTCATGCAGTGGCGTTCTAAGCGGGGTGCGAGCATCGGGAGAGTTGAAATATCAGTACAAGTTTTCAAACCAAATGAAAAATTCGCCAAAGTAAGAAAAAAAATTTAAAATGTTCAAACTATTACAACAGCTTAATGTTAATTTCTACTATAAAATAAGTTTTTATTTTTATTGGCATTACAAAATTTACAAACGAAAAATTAAATATTTGATAAAAATTACATCGAAAGGCGAACGTTTGTTGACGTTTTAGTCGTCAGTTTGTTGAGCATAGCCAGCTGGCTGCAACTGACATTCCAAGTCTTGTTCACTTGACACTGTGACTCCACATACATGAGGTATGTTTCATTAAATAATTATAATAAAGCATAAAGTGCTGGTGTTTATAACAATATCATGGTACTCAACCTCAACCCTTGAAGTACTGTGCGATCCTAAAGAAAATGTGGACACAAGAGGATCAGCTCAGATTTTGCTGTTTGCTGATGTGATTTCTCTTTTTTGAGTTACCTTTCTTTCTGGTGTGAAGTCCTTGAAGAAATTAATCTCACACAAAAGTATTTGCAAACAGTTGGAATCAGCCTTGAAAAGTGCATTGTGAAGCTCCAAGCCCTAAAACTGTTTCTTGAAGATCAGCGCAATGAAATTGTGGAGAGGGCCATTCATTATGCAACTACAAAGTGTGAAGAAATAATGGACATTTCTATGGAGAGAAGAGGGAGAGTAAAGCTCCGAAAAAGGATGCCAGGAGAGATGGCAAAGGATGCTAGTCTCACATTGCCAGAGGAAGTAAAAAGGGCTATGTTTGAATGTCTTGATCGCTTTCATCAAGAATTGGAGATTCGCTCTAAGGCAATGGATCAAATTCTGTCAATTTTCGCTGTTATTCAGCCAAACACTTTGGTTGTTGAGACAGAAGAAGAACTTCGGAAGTATAATCCAAATTTGACTCAGATTTTCGATGAATTCTCTGATGAAGATATCAGTGTGGAAATTGGACGACTTCGGAGGCATTTGGAAGCTGCCAAAATCAGCGTTGAAGAGGCAAATAAATGGACAGCATTACAATTTCTGGAGTTTATTGTGAAATGGGATTTTTGTGAATCTTTGCCAAGCTTGTCACTGTGTTTGAGATTCTTTTTGACTGTCGGTGTGTCTATTGCTTCATGTGAAAGAAGTTTTTCCAAATTGAAATTGATAAAAAACTTCTTTCGCTCGACCATGAGACAGACAAGATTGACTGACAAATCTAGCTTTACTTTCAGTTGAACATGAATATGCAAAGAAGGTGAATTTTGATGAGGTCATTGATCAATTTGCATAAATTAACGCTCGAAAGCAGAGACTGTGAATCCTCTCTATTTACCTTTGAAGAATAGGCTGAGCGTTGAGAATGGATTTCCTGTGTTTTTTGTATAAAATAAAATGCAGTATTACCTGTTCACTGAATTTTTAATGTCCTGCATTTTTCTTATTTCCAATTTGCTTATGACAGTACTGTACCGTTTAAAAATGTACTTGCAAATATAATATATTTTTCTCTGTGTTTAAATTTTAAAATTATTTATAGGGGTGCCAAAGGAAGGATCCGCCCCGGGTACCAAATACTTTAGGTACGCCGCTGTATTCATGTTCCTTTTTATTAAAAAAATCTTATTTCTTCTAACACTTCAACAAAGCAGTTCAAAACTTGACCACGACTTAACCATCTGACATTGTTATACATGACTAACCCTGAAAATTGAGAGTCAACCTCATCTAATAGTTTGGTAAATTGACGTTTGTCAAGATCGTGAGCAACTATAAAATTTACAATCTTTGTCACAAGAGACATCACATTTTCAAGTTATTTTAAACTTGTTTTTGCCGAAAGAGCTTCTTGGTGTAAAATACAGGGTGTCCCATAAGTCCGGCATCATAGGAAAAATAATAAAAAAAAGCAAAACAAAAGCTTTTATTTACAGAACGTGCTCAATATGTCCACCATTGTTTTCAATACACAAATTCAGACATGATACCCAGTCAGCAAGCACACGGTGAATGATATCAGGAGTAATGGTTTTACATGCCCCAATAATGCGCTGCCGCAAATGTTCAACACTCCTAATTTTCTCTGCGTATACCAGCGCTTTCAAGTGGCCCCAGAGATAAAAATCTAGTGGCGTGAGATCAGGGCTTCTAGCTGGCCATTCCACAGGCCCTCAACGTCCTATCCAATGACCAAGGAATTGTTGGTACAGGTATTCCCTTACTTGGGTGCTGTAATGTGCAGGAGCGTCGTCTTGCTGGAACCATGTTGGGAAATTTCCTTCTTCGTTCAAGACACTGGGAAATGCTTCTTCCTTGAGCATACGTAGGTAGGTGCCTCCAGTGACATGTTCATCGAAAAAGAGGGGGCCTATGATGCGATCCTTCCAAATTCCACACCATACCATCACCCGAGATGCACCTTGTTCCTTTGAAGAGGTATACCAGTGAGAGTTGTTTTGAGACCAGTAGCGGGTGTTCTGTCGATTTACCTCACCATTTCCATAAAAAACAGCCTCATCACTGAACAGAATGGTGGACGGGAAATTGGCATCCCGAGCATATTGTTCCGTAGCCCATTCACAAAATTCCATCCGCCGGTCGGGATCATCTTCGCTTAATTTCTGTAGGATCTGAAGTTTATATGGATGCCATTTGTGAGCCTGAAGAATGTGATGAATGCTACTTTTCGACACTCCTGTCTCGGCGGACAATCGCCGAAGACTTATTGGGACTTCTGTTAAAATGAGCCAGGATAGCAGTCGCTGTATCATCGTCAGTGGACCTCCTTGAAGGTCCACTGCGTGGTTTATCTTCTATGGATCCTGTTTCCTTAAACTTTGCAACAAGTCTGCTAACACAACTCTGTGTTATTGGCTCGCGGTCTGGATGCAGTCTGTTAAATTCAGCAGCGGCCTCTCTTTGACTCCGATTTCCTATGAGTAGAATTATCTGGATTCGTTCTTCCTTGCTCACAGACATTATGGCCTGTAGAAAGAGAAAAATATGAATTATGGTTTGTAGAAATAGAAAAATATGAATTTCTCCTATGATACCGGACTTATGGGACACCCTGTACAATGAAATTCAACTAAAGGGTGTTTCACTTCTTGTTTAAGTAATTGAACAAATCCAACATTTTTTCCAATCATACTCGGAGCTCCACCAGTCGTCACAGATATAATATTTCTGAAATTAATACCCATGTGGATGAATTCCTTCTTCAATTCATTCATAATATCCTGTCCTGTGGTTTTCTGAGGCAGTGTCATCAATTTAATTAGCTCTTCCTTCATTAACTGCTAGACTCGCCTGTGATGTGACATCTGTACTTTCATCCAAACAAATTGAAAACATTCCAGCATTTGCCAAATCCAATAAAAGTTGATCAGATACATCTTTATCCATGATAATTATTCTATCTTTGACCGTATTTCTGGCCACAGGCAACTCATTAATACGTTTAATTATTTGATCTTTATTCTGAAAATCTTCAAATAAATAATCTGAGCAGTTTATAAAAGCTTCTTTTAAATAATCACCATCAGAAAGTGGTTTTCCGTGTTGAACAATGGTAGATGATAATTGAAAACTAGCTGCTGTAATATTGTTGTCTGGTTTAAAAATTCTTTTGAAAATAGTTGATTAGCAGATTGTTGTTGCTGTTCGTTTAATTGTCGCATAATAATTTCATTCCTTTCATCATCTGACATTGAGCACAAATTTTTGTGGTTACTTTCAAAATGTCGCTTAATATTATAAAAGCGAGCAACAATGTCCACTTTGCAAATACAACAAAAAACTTTATTATTTCGTTTAATAACATCGTATTTCACAGTCCACTCTTCATGAAATAACCTTCCACTTCCACTACCTTCAGAACTAGTTTTTCGTTTTTTTGTAGCCATTTTTCTATGGGTGATAATTTCTGCACCAATAATTTGGCACGCCCAAACTTAAGGACTTGAACTGCAAAACTGGGAAGGTGGATGACCGCGCGGCGCGTACCATGAGTCGGTTGTCATACATACACGCACATTTTTAAACGTATACCATACATTTAAAAACGTTTCGATGTGTATCAGCTGTTTATTTCGGTCGGTTGTCATACATACACGCACGTTTTTAAACGTATACTGTACGTTTAAAAAAGTTTCACTGTGTATCAGCTGTTCATTTCGGTGGGAGAATAAAATAATTTTAAAACTGTAAGGCAGAAAATATTAAAAATTAAAGTCATATTTTATTTAAATAAGAGCTCGTGGGTCACAAAAAATTGCCTCGTGGGTCAGTACTTGACCCGCGGATCAGTGGTTTGCCATCACTGTTCTAATAGAAATACCGCGATGCTCGTCCACTCTTGTTTGATACTGACGAATGGTGCTGCCAATATAATTCGCTTTGCAACGAATACAGTTGAAACAGTAAATAGTGGACGAGACAAGGGGTTGAGTTTTTTTCTTTATGGTTGAAGTATGATTTAATGCTGCTGTTGTTGGTGGATGGAAATTGAAAGTTGATATGAGGGTAGAGAGGAGTGATTAGGTGGCGAAGTTCTGAGTGTATTTTGTAACTAATGTAGTCGTAAAAGGGAAAAGAAAAGCACTTTTTAACGATGGGGACTTTAAGGGGGGTTGATACATGTTGTTTAAAAAATTTCTGAGTGTATTTTGTAACTAATGTAGTCGTAAAAGGGAAAAGAAAAGCACTTTTTAACGATGGGGACTTTAAGGGGGGTTGATACATGTTGTTTAAAAAATTTCTAGTTAGAGATTGTAGTAAATGTTTTGGGAAAGAGTTATTAATGCTGAAATTATGAATGAATTATATTTCATTGTGGAAGGATAAGTAGGAGGAACATAGTTGATAAGGATAGTGGATTAAGACTTTAATGCTGTTAATTTTATATAGTGAAGGGATGTGGCTTTGGTAATTAGTACCTAGGCTTGTGTATTGGCAGCACCATTCGCCAGTATTAAACAAGAGTGGACGAACATCGCGGTATTTTGTACTACAACATCACAACCTTTAAATAAACCGCCCAAATCAGTAATAAGGAATCATTGCCACCTCCACATTCCACAACCACCCACTGCTTCCCACAAACTTCAAAATTATTAACTTAGCACACAGAGCCGTAGCTAACGGTAATCCCCAAGGCAAGCTACTGGTAATATAGGGGAGGCTACATAGTACCGATAATATAGGGAATTCTTTGTAAATATAAAACACATGTTAAAGTTAAAATTTTATATATACGCATTTATTGGACTTAGACAATTACGAAACTGAATTATAATTCTAGAACTACTTGGTACTTTATTTTAGTTAATCTATATTTAGGGCTTAGGGGAGGCTCAGCCTCCCCTGGCGGCCCCCAAGCTACGGCCCTGTTGGTACACCAACCAACCGGCCTCCGCATCCTCGAATCCCTATACGTATATCCTTAGTATGAAACCAACCCTCAACGACTATAGTTCCACTTTTAACTTAAACATGGCTAAATTAATTCTCGTGCCTCACCACTGGAAACGAAATCTACAGTCACTCATTTTAACTTTTGAACCATTCCAATATGAACAATTTAACATTTAACCATTCCCAACCTTTTTACAATCAGCTTATCATTCCATAATAATCTGGTAATATATGGTTTACAGTACTCGTATTTGTCACCTTTTAACCTTTGTATATTTTAACAGTTGCCTTACCTTTCTATATTTTATGTACTTTTCATTTTTAAATACTTAATATATAAATATATTGTTAATATTATACAGTATAATTATACAAATATATTGGGATCTTTTCCGTTTCATGTACTGTTTCTGATTTTGTTGAAAATAAGATATTTACTGTAGATATTTACGCTGATTTAAAAAATGTAAGTCTTTTTTTTGAGAAATGAGCGGTTCGAAAGTTAAGTTAGGTTAGGTTAACTGAATGCCCGGTTAGGTCAACTGAATGCCCGATTATGTTAATTTAATACTCGGTTAGGTCAACTGTATGCCCTTGACGATTGGTTAGGTTAAATTGTGATATTTTCGTTAAAACTAACGAAAATATCACGACTTAACCTAACCAATCATCAAGGGCGTACAGTTGACCTAACCGGGCATTCAGTTGACCTCACCGGGCATTCAGTTAACCTAACCAGGTATTTAGTTGACCTAACCGGGCATTCAATTAACTTAACTGGACAAAAAAATAACGGTCGAAATCTATTCACACAAATACTTAGTGACATAAGCCAATATTACTAAAGAATACAATAACTCTTGTATTAGTTTTCAGTTGTATTGTTATAGTTTTTGACCTAATACAAAATTACAATAACAAACATAACTTCTGAACCACTCATTTCTAAAAAAAAAATTACTTACATTTTTTAAATCAGCGTAAAAATCTACATTAAATATCTTCTTTTCAACAAAATCGGAAACAGTACATGAAACGGAAAAGCTCCATATATTGTTGTATAAACTTTTTGTTCATCATATTTATTCATTTTTTTACATTTGTTTTAACTTTTTTAGCACTGATGATGGAAACTGAATTTTTCCGAAACGTTTGTCAATAAATATGTACCATTTCCTAGTCCTCTTACTTTTCACTATATATATAATATATATATATATATATATATATATATATATACATATTCCCGAAGATCAGCGAAGTTAAGCGACATTGGGTCTGGGTAGTAGTTGGATGGGAGACCGTCCTCCGCGCCCAGATTATGTAGCGACCCGTGGTTCGGATCCCACGTAAAGCTGTAGGTCCCCTCCGTCATATGACCTTAGATGTTGCGAAGGAGGTTAAACAACCCCAATTTAAAAAATATATATATATACACACACACACACACTCATCATTCTGAAAAAAATCAAGATTTCCCTCACGATAATTTGATTCTATTTTGAGGATACTTTGTGGCAGAAGTCATCTCAGACACATTTCGAGCCACCCTTTGGAAGTGAATGAAATTAATTTTTATTTGGTCCCACCCAAAAGGTGAAGTAACACCATTTACATTTTCATAAAATAAAAAGAGTAAAAGAGAAAAGCAGAGAAGAAAGAAAGGAGAACCAACCAACCATCTTATAATTAAAATCAATACTATACTCTCTCTCTCAGTGAAGGATCTTTGGATTTTTGTTTGCCTGTAACTTATTCTGTGTATATATATATATATATATATATATATATATATATATATATATATAATTATATATACAGGTCGTCCGATAAGTGAGTGGCGATTGTATGTCAGTTAGCATAGTGTACTAATATCTTTGATATCTAATAAATGTCTATGTTTTTTTCAATTAAGCTAGCTTCACATGCAATCCAAATTTTTAATTTTGCAGTAATTCATGTTTATTTCTGTTTGTTCTGGTTTTTCATTGTTTTATTTTTATTATTTCTAATTATTGGCGTTGCAATGGCTGAGGTAGACGCACGTGTTGATAAAATTTGTGGTCCAAGTCGCTAGACATGAAGCACGGATATTAACAGCAACATGGTGGCATGAATCTGGAAAAACCAAGCATTGCATGAAGGTAGTACGCGAAAGGTTTGAACAAAGATTTAATGATGTGCCGCCAAAGGGCGAAATTATTAGAAAATGGGAACACAAATTATTCACAACTGGGATGATGATTGATAAAAAACGCCGTGGTCGCCCCAAAGCAAGAGCAAGATTGGAAGATGATGTTCAAGTGTCAATTCGACAATCGCCAACCAAAAGTATTCGTAGGCGTGCATCTGCATTAAATGTTCCGAAATCAAAACTGCATGATTTGATGAAAAAAGACTTGCATTTTAAAGCTTTCCGTTCAGTTTTTATCGCCACAAGATAAAATTGTCAGAGTTAATGCTTGTCAACAAATTCTTGAAGCTTTTCCAAGTAAAGCCGAGAGAGATCGTACGTTCTTCAGTGATGAATGTGCCCTTTATGGCGATGGCAAAAGCAAATTTTCGTTTTTTTGGTCGAAAGAAAATCCTCATTATTATGATCAAGTAAAACAGTATCCCCCTCGAATCATGATATGGTGTGCAATATCAACGCATTGTTTAATTGGTCCATTTGTGTGCACTGGTCGAATTACTTCAGGAAGTTATATCGACATGTTGGAGAACAGATTTCTACCCGCTTTAAGAAATACGAATATTCGCAACCCTATTTTTCAGCAACATGGTGCTCCAGGACACACCGCTTTCGCTGCGCGTGAGTTCCTAGACAGAAATTTTCCTGGCAGATGGATCGGAAAGTATGGTCCTGTACCTTGGCCTCCGCGGAGTCCGGACTTGACTACCCCGGATAATACCCTCTGGGGAATCCTCAAGATGCAGATTAATGGCCGTGAAAATGAAAGTGAATCTGATCTGACAAAAATCGCAGAAGTTGTGTTAAGTGACATCAATGAGGATAAAGAACTTTTACAAAAAGTGTCAGACAGGACATGGAGACGCATACAGCTTGCTGTTCGTGTAAATGGCGATCAGGTTGATCCCTATGACAATTAATTATCGAATTAATTGTAAGTTTACTACTAATAAAATTCTTTCTAATAAATTTTTTATTATCCTTTATCTTTTATTTATAAATTGTTCCCGAATCGCCACTCACTTATCGGACGAACTGTATATAATATAATATATATATATATATATATATATATATATATATAATATATATATATATATATATATATATATATATATATGTATATGGCATTGGACTAAACTAAACTAAAAAAAAGACGACAGGATAAGCTCTCTGAACTTCCAAAAAGAGGGATATGATTTCTTCCTTGGAACGTTTGACAAGATCACTGTTGAAATTAAGTACGTTAAACCAGTTGGGAACGAGAGGATATAATGCAATAGAAAAACTTCAAAAGCATTTTGAATGCAGAATAAACGAAAATCCAAAGATTATTGGTAAACGCTTTGTGAATTTCATTTATATTGTAGTATTGTATAATATGTATTGTATTAATAAATTTGAAATGATAATGTTAGGGTCATTGGGTAGGTAGGTAGGTAGGTAGATAGATGAATTATGGTAGTTGATTATTTAAAATTGTTGAGCATGGCGCGATAGCCGAGAGGTTTTTTGAAAATCATTCGCATGGATATTTTTATGAAGTGAACATTTTCTTCAGTATACAGTATATATAAAGTGAACTACAGAAGTTGTTGAATGTAAGGCTTTGAACGTGTGTCGGCACCTGATTGGAGGGATTTATAAATTGAAGCCCGATAATTCGGGTAAGAATTACCATATAATGTATTAATGACTGTAGTATAGTCTTAAGTTTTATGTATTATAGTATTATAAGTGTAGCGGTCAGACAAAGAATTTCCTTTTCCCCGCCATTCTCAAACATCATGGAATCAAAACAAAGGCTATACACGTAGTCATGAAACTGGCCCACACAGGAAACAGATTCTGTGGTATTTCCCAAAGCGACCACCAGAGGACGTCACCAAGACCTATAAAATGCAGCTTCTTCCTCAAATCATTCTCACTTCTCACTTGCAATTTTCTCGTCTTGGTCGCACGTCTCACTCTCAGCACCTTCGTCAGTAGCACCACTCGTCAAGCCACTCGGTGCCACGAAGAAAGAACTACGCCAGTCTTTTCTAATTCATTGTCATACCAACTGGTCAACGCCTAGTGAACCAACACTTCATTTTCCGAGAAGATAATGATACCAAAACACATCAAACTTTTGCATGGATTATCTGAAGCATAAAGGAGAACAGAATGTACTGATCATTAAAAAAATCGCCTCCACAGCCACCTGATCTAAATCCACTTCAACATTTATGAATAATGGCCATATCTGAAAGAAAACGGACAACCCTAACAACCTTACTAATTTATGGGAGGTGATACAACAAAGCTGGAACATCATAACCGAAGATACCTTCAATAAATATTGACTGAATCAGCGCTTACGAAAAGTGACTGTTGTATTGGGATCCTTTACATGCAATCCAACTTAGTTTCTTGATAAAATTTCTTTCGTTTTATTATTAAATTGAGAATTAATAAAGTTTCATAGAATTTTTGTTATTTTCCAACTATTAACAACTCCAAAGTGAGTTCATAATTTTGGCCTCCACTTTATGTCTAGGGTCCCAAAGTGTATTAAAACTTACACACATTTAAATTAAGGGCTACTTCGTGGCCAGTATCGTAACACGGCTTCTCGACGATCGGAGAAGTTAAGCGACATTGGTTCTGGGTTTTGGTGAATGGGGACCGTCCTCCGCGTCCAGATTATGTGGCGACCCATGGTTCGGATCCCATGTTAAGAAGTAAGGTCGTATAACCTTAGATGTTGCGAAGGTGGTTAAACAACGTCATCAAACAATATTTAAGTTAATAAACTCGTACAAGTTTTTGAATTCGGTTCATAGCAACCGGCTATGCCTTTTTTATCACATTATTAATTTTTTTAGTGGTATACAGGCCATGTTGTCACACTTTGATATGTCTCCCTCATTTCAGCAAATAATTAGTCATTTCAACATCACGATAAAAATAAAATTCTGTGAGCGTTTGCCGGAGACTAGAGAGGATATAATGCGCACGATAAACAACAAGAACGCTGAACATGTGTGATTTTGATGCTGTAGAAGAGTTTTATTTAATGGAAACCAATGTGTTACGATTACTGAATCTAGAAAAGCATAAAAGAGAGTCGGTAAACCAGTTGAATTTAGAAAGAAACAATCATGGAGAATATCATAACTTTTTGATGAATTATCGCAGCAAGCTAGAAAATTCTTTGAGTATTTCAGAAAACATATTTTAATAGATATTAGGAGATGTCCAAAAATAGGAGAAAATGTTGTCTAAAAAAATATCTCATGCCATAGAAAATTGAACTGGTTGTGTTATTATGAATATCATAAGCTTATGTTGTAGTGTTTATAATGTATAACAATAAATGTATCTAATGTTTTTGTATTATATAACAACATATTTTATTATAATTCACAACTTACTCGTACTATTCATTTCGTCCGCTATTTTTTCTATCCACAATCTCTTAACAATATCTCGATTAGAGTATGATTTGTGTTTTTGATCTCGCAATTCACGTCTTTCTTAAACATGTGTAATTAATTTCTCACAGTCCATCTTGACCTTCACGATACCAAATTGACATTGAAACAAAGTTCTGACGAACAAAACAAAATAGTTTGATCAGAAAACGCGAACGGACGTGTTCGGACGAAATCTGACGATCGCATATCATGTACTGTAACCACTTCTATTCGATTGTACACCCTTGATCAGTTCGTACTAATTCTGATGAATATGCCCGAATTCGTCAGAAGATTTGATCGTACGAAAGCGCACGCAGTGTAACCGCAGCCTAAAGAGGGTGCAATACCATTGCCGCGAGAGCAGAGAAGTGATTTTAAGAATTGAAAAGTTACAGCTTACAAACCTTACCCTAAAAGTCTCGAGTATTGAAGCCCACGGCACGTGCTGGAAATGTCCACCACTTCGACGCATGTTCCCGCTCACTCGATTTAGCATATTTTGTTCTACATCAGGGAAAGGGTTGTAGAAATAGTGATTGCGGTAAATGAGACTGACGAGTGACACGTCTTTCAAGATTGCCAGATTGGCAACTCCAAACGTTTACAATTTATGTCCGATTGTCCGTATATGCATGATTTCATGTTTTCCGCCTGCCATTCTCGCAGTTTTTATCGAGCCCATGTCGTCATTATTTACTAAACTGTGAGAGATAAAGCGTGATGAAATGCCTTGTATACCCCGTCGGAAGATTAGAATGCAGTTATAGACTGAAGGTTGTATATATATAGGTTGTGGAAGTTAGGAATTTTTTAATTTAGACACGTGAAAATTTGGAAAGCGCATATATATATATATATATATATATATATATATATATATATATATATATATATATATATGTGTGTGTGTGTGTGTGTGATGTATATCATGTCGTTTTGGGTAGGAATTTTTGGTTCTTTTGCATTATCCTCCCAACACTAATTTTTTTATATAATGTTGGTTTGGTTATGGTACTTTATTTTCCTTCTATTATAAAAAAAATTAGTGTTGGTATTAGGTTAGGTTTGATTAGGTTACGGTAAAAACAGCCCGCCACAGGCGTTAGCCGTTATAAAAAAAAATTAGTGTTGGGAGGATAATGCAAAAGTACCGAATTTTTTTACTGTAATTACTATCATTAAAAACAGCTTCACTTCGAGGCATTATAATTAATAAAATTATATTTCATAAATTTCACTCTGCGGTAATACAATATAAAAAAATACAAGTTTAACACATAATTAACAAGATGTTAAGAACTCTCTCTCTCTCTCTCTCTCTCTCTCTCTCTCTCTCTCTCTCTATATATATATATATATATATATATATCGGCTATTGATTGATGGCGTGGAAAATGCAGTTTAATAATAAACAGGAACACCAGAGAAAAAATAAACATCCTTCAAGGTTTAATAGTACCACTGTTTCGGAATGCACTACTTCCATCTTCAGGGCTAAAACAATAAAATGCCAAATCACATACAAAATACAAATTGCTTAATAACAATTTAAAATAAAGTTAAAAATTATAAAAAGTAGCTAAGAAAATATAAAACATTAAAACTAAAATGTAAATAAATGTGAAGTTAAAAAGTTAAAATTATAAAAAGTAGCTAGGAAAAATATAAAAGCATTAAAACTGAAAGGTAAATAAATAAACTAAACTAGTACCTTAACCAAAACATAGCAGATCTACCGATGATTCATCAGAATTTAGGTCTGGTTTAATTTATAAATAAACAAAGATTCCATAATTTTGAGCTTAAGGTCAGAACTTCCAGCAGCAAGTACGGCGAAATTAGACTGTGAAATTGGGTGGTTATTGTTGTGCGAGTGGTTACGAATAAGAGAATTAGGTGGTTTGCCAAGAGGTAAATTTGTACGGACCGATTTACCGAGATGTTCGTAAATACGAGATTTTAAATGTCTTTTAGTTTTACCTATATATGACCTCATACAGTGGTCACACTTGTATTGGTAAACTATGGATGACTTAAGAAGTGTAGGAATAACATCCTTGCATTTAAATAAATGATAAATCGATTTAGACGGGGTGAATATAATTTTTATACATAGTTGTGAGTAGAATTCCTTGAGCAATTTTAAAAGTTTGTTTCTAATGTTAAAACTTGAGATTCCCATATAAGGCAAAGTGAAATACAGGATATCTTTGGGGACTGTAATTAAGTCTCTAGTTGTGGGGTTTATTAGTCTATTTAAGGTTCTGCCTATTGTAGTCTCCACCAGTCTAGAAGGGAAATTATTCTTGGTAAGAAGTTTTCGGATGAAATCTAGTTCATCGTGTAGTTTAAAGTAATCTGACCAGATATTGAAAGCTCTGTTAGTCAGAGTCGAAATTAAATTTCGTTTGAAACCTAAAGGGATAAAGGAAGAAAAGTTCGTAGTAAGATTGGTGAATGTCGGCTTTCGGTAAACGGAAGTTTCAAAAGAGGAATTATCATAGTTTTTATTATCTTAATGTCCAAAAAGGACAGAGAGCTATTAGATTCAGCTTCTGAAGTGAATTCAATACTAGGGTGCTTAGAATTAAGGTAATTACGGAACAAAGGGATATGGTCTGGTGGTTTGAACAGGAGAAAAGTGTCATCAATATATCTTCTATAAAAAACCGGTTTGAGGTTGGAAGGACACTCATTCAGCCATTTGACTTTATGATGACAAAGAAACGCGTTAGCTAAGGTGGGACCAAGAGGCAGACCCATTTGAACACCTTCAGTCTGTTTAAAATATTCACCGTTGGATATAAATATAAGGTCTTCCACGGAAAATTTGAGTAGTTCTTTCATTTGACCTCTATTAAAACCCTGCACAGTATCAATATTATTAAAAAGATTGTCAATACATATATCAATAGTTTCTGCAACAGGCACATTGGTAAATAAAGATTTTACATCGAAGCTAGCCATTGTGTAAGAATTATTATTTAATGAGGTAATTTCTCTAACGAAAAAAAAAGAATCCCGTATATGTATGGGAACTAATACAAGTGTGACCACTGTATGGGGTCATATATAGGTAAAACTAAAAGACATTTAAAATCCCATATTTACGAACATCTCGGTAAATCGATCCGTACAAATTTACCTCTTGGCAAACCACCTAATTCTCTCATTCGTAACCACTCCCACAACAATAACCACCCAATTTCACAGTCTAATTTCGCCATGCTTGCTGCCGGAAGTTCTGACCTTAAGCTCAAAATTATGGAATCTTTGTTTATTTATAAATTAAAACCAGACCTAAATTCTGATGAATCATCGGTAGATCTGCTATGTTTTGGTTAAGGTACTAGTTTAGTTTATTTATTTACCTTTCAGTTTTAATGCTTTTATATTTTTTCTAGCTACTTTTTATAATTGCAACTTTTTAACTTCACATTTATTTACATTTTAGTTTTAATGTTTTACATTTTCTTAGCTACTTTTTATAATTTTTAACTTTATTTTAAATTGTTATTAAGCAATTTGTATTTTGTATGTGATTTATCATTTTATTGTTTTAGCCCTGAAGATGGAATTAGTGCATTCAGAAACGTTGGTACTATTAAACCTTGAAGGATGTTTATTTTTTCTCTGGTGTTCCTGTTTATTATATATACAGTATATATATTTATTTATTTATTTATTTATTTGTTTGTTTGTTTATATATTTATGATTTGTAGTCCCGAATTTTTAGACAATGAGGTTAAATTTATCAAGGATACGTTCGCTGAAATGGGCTACCCCCAAGCCTTTGTAAAAAGAAATTTTAAACTTGCTAAGAAGAGATTTTACAGTAATGTTCCGCAAATATCTCGGGAACAAACGAGTACTTTAGTGTTACCAACTGAATACGATTTGACAAGAGAATATTTAAGTAATTCCACTAATCTGGTTACAAAGATAAATTGTACGATTAGAAATTTCCTTCGTAAAGACAAGTCTAAGTTTGCCTCTGATAATGCCACACTTTATAAAATTTCATGTAGTAATTGTCACGAAGTTTACATTGGCGAAACTAATAAATGTGTTGACAGAATTTTATCTTTTATTTTTAATTTGGGATTTTTAACATAATATATATATATATATATATATATATATATATTATATATATATAATTAACTGAATTATAATATAATTAATGTAAAGAACGACGCTTGTGTAGAAGAGCGTTGTTCTTTATATATATATATATATATATATATATACACACTGTATATATATATATATATATATATATATATAATTAGGCATGATTCAAGCAATGCATCCTATTTTTCAAAGGTTCCACAATTGCTTTCGTTGGTAAACTTAGTTCTTTCATGTTCTGAGCGAGTTTTTCACTTGGGTTTTTTTTTCTGTTCAAGGAAGTTCCTTTTTACGAAAGTGGAAGAAAATTCCCGTTTCAGAGAGTTTAACACTTATTTAGGTGAAGGTTAATTAACATCGCATGCAGAAGATCATAGTGTTCAATATACATACTTTATAGAACTATATCGATAAGTTTGTGTGTATATATATATATATATATATATATATATGATGCAAACCCACGAGGAAACAAAAATGATTCCAAGGCCTTTCGTGTATTCAGAAGTACACCTCGTCAGAAAATGAGGGGAGAAGATGACGAGGTGTACTTCTGAATACACGAAAGGCCTTGGAATCATTTTTCTTTTTCCTTGTGGGTTTGCATCATTCATTTATTTCACGCGTTTACTTGTGAAATTTGTCCCATATATATATATATATATATATATAGTATGACTTTCACACTTAAACGCGTGAAATAAATGAATGATGCAAACCCACAAGAAATAAGAATTTTTTTTGGTGGGTTTGCATCATATATATATACAGTATATAATATATATATATATATATATATATATATATATATATATATATATATATATATATATATATATATCCTAAAAAAGAAATATTCTGGTTTTTGAATTGTATATACTGGAATTTAGACTAAAATAAAAGAGCGATTAAAAACTAAAAATCGATTGTTTTGGACCAAAAAAAAGAGATTAATGCATAAAAGGGAGAAAGTCCTTTGAACTAAATTTAATTAAAAAGGAAAATGAAGGAAAATTGATTACAGGTTATAATAACATTTTTTCCTCAATTTATCTTTGAAGGACTTCGTTGAGGGACAATTAAGAATTTGACATTTTAAACTTAAATCGAAATCGTTTCAAGTTATTAATTTTCCCTCGTTATTCCTCTTTGCTGATATTATTATTATTATTATTAAATGATTTGATTTGAAAGATATGAATTTCGTCATTTAGAGAGTCTAAAAGCGCACACACACACACACACATATATATATATATATGCTAAAAGTATATATAAATAAAGTGCATAATAACAATAGGGAATGTCCCAAAGAAAATAATTACTTAAACGAACCCTCAAGTAAGTGGAAAACCTTTTCAAAAATTTTTTTTTTTTTAGAATTTCATTCATTGAAGATATTCGTAAACAAATGAACTGCTTTGTTTCATTTTAACTCTCGAGAAACTACTTTTTACGGACTATTTTAAACTTCTCTTTTCCTCTCGTCAATTCATATTTCGAAAAAAAGAATTTAAAGTCGGTACAATTTTTGGTTTTTCGTATTTGTACTAAAATTTGTAAAATGTACGTTCGGATGTGGATTTCACCTTTTTTTTATTGGACTTGTAGCAGTCAATTAACTACGTTTCGTTGGCAACCTTTCGTGACCTTTTCCTTAATTTCATTCATTGATTTCGTGGTCTTTTTTTAATAAACATACAGGGTGTCCCGTAAGTCTGGACCCATAGGGAAAAATAATAAAATTACAAAATAGTCCAAAAATTTATTACATAATCTGTTCAAAGTGTCCGCCGTTGTGTCGCACACATAGTTGAAGACGCAATCTCCACTGCGACAGCACTTTCTGAATCACAGTCGCAGAAATTTCTTGACACGCCTCCACAATGCGTGCTTTAAGGTGGAAAATGTTCTGAAGTTTGACCTCGTACACTTTGGCTTTCAAGTGGCCCCACAAATAAAACTCCAGCGGAGTAAGATCATAATAAAAAATAATAAAAATAATAATAAAAATAATAAAAAATATATTATAAATAAATTTTTGGACTATTTTGTAATTTTTATTATTTTTCCCTATGGGTCCAGACTTACGGGACACCCTGTAGAATCAGAATCCGATATATGCGTGATATCTGGCACGCAAATGTAAATGATGCCTATATATATATATATATATATATATATATATATATATATATATACACGATGCAATAAAAAAGAAATAAAATCTAAAAGCTACCTGTGTGATGATACATTCATGACACGCCAAGCGAGTTTTTAAAAGAGACCTAACAAACAAACGTGGATGTACGTATATATATATTTACACAGTTGTACATGACCGCTTCAGCACTGGTTTCAGTGTTGACGTGTACAGTGCTGTACATTTTGTATATGAATCACCCCACCCCAATTGCATTATCTCCCCCTTTCCGCGTCGACATTATACATTTTCATCTCGAAATTTTTCTAGGGAACACGAGACTCGGAGGGGGGACTCGAGATTCGGAGAATGCCAGTTGAAGTCGCGTCAGCGGCACGATCGGAGGTGCTTGATAATCTGCGTTTGTCCACTAGCGCTCACAGTAATTATTGAATTAGTCGTCGGACGACTATTTGCGGTCCTCACGAAACGCTTCGCCACTATGTTGGCACTCCTACGGGCAGGGGTGATGTGTAACCCCATAATTAGATAAATGTGCCAATTTTTCTCTTAAAACTTTTATAGGGTGTGCCAAAAACGTGAAAATTGCTTTTAAGTGTCGGTTTTTATACCTGCGGTATCTCATTGTGTTGGAAGACATGGTCGGGATTTCGTGTAATGTCGAATCTATGCTACGCTTTTAATAAATTAAAAATGACTTGAAAGTGGTGAAAAATTGAAAGCGATTCATTCTAATATTTGAGAAGATAATTTAAGTGACAGTAATCCGACGTCTTAACAAGACATCTCACGCACAGAGAGGGCTTTTCATCGTATCATTCAAGCGTTTACTGTTAGTGTTTTTCTAGTATTATATTACTAAGTCATTTATATCGAAAATTAAAGTTTATTACGGGCTTTAAACTGTACGAAGACGCACTGTTATTATTAAATACAAATACATTTTATAGCGCTTGTTTTTTGCGCTGAGGATATTTGTTACAAAAAATAAAAATACTACCATTGGCTACATCTGAAGGGATATTACTGAAAGTCTTCTTTTCTTACCTTTTTTGTCATCACCAATGTTGTCCCGGAAATTAATATAGGAAGTATATACTATAGGCCTACATCGTTCCACGTTTGTTTCATTTGTAATTTTCCTGCAATAAATAGTTCGCTGCAGATAGTATAAAATCTTTGTTCATCAATGGACTTAGAGAGTCGGGAGCTCCTACACTGTCTTGGAGTTAACCAACGTTCTCCTAATTTACAAGACATGGCAGGAAAAAACAAGCTTCCTCGGACCCTTTCTACTTCGGCGCTGAGAATCAAGGCACGTTCCGGATTTTGGGATAAATTTTGGCTCAACGCACAGCCAAGGCTTGGAGCAAAGCAGTAAGTATGAAGGGCCAGCCAACTGACTCTTGGAAAGTACATAGATTGACACATGTATAATTTCTGCGAATACGTACCATAATTTATGACTACTGGCTGTTTTATATATATATATATATATATATATATATATATACATATTTCAAAATTGAATAATCTATTTTATTGTGACGTTAACAAATCATACCGAACGTAACCAGAAGCAAACTAACCTAGCCTAACCTAACTTAGTTTAACATTACTTAAATGTATTCGGTGTTATGTTCAGTAAATATGGTATAATCGTATAAGAGGGTGGGAAGTTACGAAAACAAAAGTATAAAGAAATTAAATTTGTAAAATCTTATTTTAATAATAATGAATTCTCAACGGATTTTTTTGGCTTCAATTGTCTCTAAAACTCTTGATTCAGTTTATCATCCAAAAATTCTTATTCTTACTGTTTCTAAAGAAAAACCTTATTTACCGATGGCCAACCTTCGAACTTTAAATACGCCACTAATGAAAGATCTTTCAAAAACTTTAAAAAAGTTCTCTACATGGAAAAAAAATTATTTTTTTTTGTTTCACGAATCCTTTAACTGTAATGATCTTTTCCTTAAATTCAAGGATCCAATTCCACTTTTGATGAAGTCTGGACTAATTTAGAATTTACTTGTCCTTCTTGTAAAGATAATATGTATATATATATATATATATATATATATATATATATATATATATATGTTACGCCCAAACATCGAAATTGCTCAGTGAGCGAAAAAAACAGCCACAACGCGTTGTGGATGCACCCAAGTGACCACACACCGATGTTAGATATTTTTCCGCTTCATGGCCGTTCTCAAACAACCGCAACGCGTTGTGAACGATTCGGATATGACCACAACGCGTTGTGGACGATTTCAAACGACCACACACCGATGTCTTTCATCAAACTCTATTTAAACACGACGTATATTGAAATGTTATAAACACGACGTATATTTATCGACGTATTCACCGATTAAAAAGCAAAGTTAAGCAGATATGCTAGAAAAAAGGTAAAGTTCTTTAAAAAATGATTATCAATAATTTTCCCGGAGGTTTCGATTAACTTTAAGCAACTTTAGATTGAGACGTAAATGTAAAAATTAACCAACTGGTTAGGTCAACTGAGTGCCCGGTTAGGTCATCTGAGTGCCAGGTTAGGTTAACTGAATGCCCGGTTAGGTTAACTGTACGCCCTTGACGATTGGTTAGGTTGTGCCGTGATATTTTCGTTAGTTTTAACGAAAATATCACGACTTAACTTAACCAATCGTCAAGGGCGTACAGTTGACCTAACCTGGCATTCAATTAACCTAACCGGGCATTCAATAATTTTCAAATCGTCCACAATGCGTTGTGGTCATATCCGAATCGTCCACAACGCGTTGTGATTGTTTGAGAACGGCCATGAAGCGAAAAAATATCTAACATCGGTGTGTGGTCACTTAGATGCATCCACAACGCGTTGTGGTTGTTTTTTTCGCTCACTGAGCGATTTCGATGTTTGGGCGTAACATATATATTTGATAAATAAAATAAAAGTTAAATTGACACAAAAATTAAATGCTAAATCCTTATTGCGCAAACAAATGGAACTTATTACCGTTGTAAAAGGTTCTGTCTGTAATTATTTGCTACGTAATGTACACAGTCTTGTACTTATTATGTACTAAAAAAGCAGTCATTTTAATCTATGGTAGCTGTAAAGGTTTTCGGGCAAATGTATACTCGTATAAAACTTTAGTACTGATTAATGGTAAAATATTATTTACCCTATATCGAGTTCAACTCTTCATTTGCAATACACGACAAACAAAATGTATAAATTTAGAATTTATAACTTTTTGAGGGTGCATTCTAGGGGAAGTTTTCCTCTCTTTTGGGTTTCAAAGTTTCTTGTCAGATGATAGAATAACTTCTTTTAATTATAACATAACTTCTTTAAGTAAAAGAAATGGTCTTCGAAACTTCTGTTTTGAGTGATGTAAGACAATAGAAGGGCCTTCTATTGTTTTAGATCACTCAAAACAGAAGTTTCGAATGCCATTTCTTTTACTTTTACTAGCCTGTATCTCTTCTTTTTTTAAATCCATAAGGAAAAGCAAGATTCTACTCAAAATTAATAAACAAAGACATAGCTCACTTCACGTACCTAATAAAAGGGAATTATTAAACATTAAGCACGTTCATCTATCACACGCGGCCACACCACAACACCGACACGCTGTGCGTTTACACTTGCCGGGTCACACAGTTAGACACAGTTGCCAGAACAAGATTTCCTGAGCACCATACATTAGCCCAATAACTTTTTATTTCTCATTTCATGCAGTTCTTATTTCTCATTTTAATATACCCCACAATATTTCAAGTATTTATGATAGTATGGAAAGTTATGATGTGAAGATGATCTAGCAAAATATTTCAAGATTGTACTAACTCTCCGAGTGTTGATCGTATAATTTCTGAGTGACTACATTTATTAGCGACTCTAGCGAGCATTGCAAACAGAGCTACATTTGGAGATGCCTTATTTTTTTTAAGTTTTGCATTTTTATGTATCTTGACAATAAGAAATTGTGGTCTTAAAAGTCTACCAAAGATCATTAATGTAATTGTACTGTATGTGAAAGATGTTTCTGATGTATGGTAGGCCTATAGGTATGAAGTTTATATCATGCCATTGCTATATAATTATATATACGATAATAATAAGCACACCGGACAAAAAATTAGTCACCCCTAATAGTACCGATAGTAGGAAGTTCAAGGTCACACAGAGGGCGCTGATGTAGCATTGGTAAGTGACAAGTAGCGGTGACGTAGCACACAGGATCAGATCTGTTTCGTGAGGTGGTGAAGAACAAAGTGTGTGTTGGATATAGTCTGCAAAATGGGTCGTGAGGCAGACGTTACTCAGTGGCAAAAAGGAGCCATCGTGTTTGGCAGAGCCCACGGACACAAAATGTCTGAAGTAGCCCAATTTGTTGGTGTGTCAACGCGTACTGTCCAGCGAGTTTACAAAGAGTGGTGTAGTTCGCAATCAACTGAAAATCGACGGCGTAACTGTGGCCGGAAAACAATTCTCGACAATAGTGACCGCCGCCATGTTTCTCGTCTAGTAACTGCAAATCGTTTTCAAACCAGAGAACAATTGCTCCAAGAAACCAATGAGGTTCTCCAGCGACCAATTTCCGAACGGACATTGCGACGAGAACTGCATGCGATGGACATCTGGGGCAGGGTACCACGGAAGAGGCCGCTGTTAACAGCAAGTCACAAATTGGCACGTTATAAATGGGCTCAGAGGCACAAAAACTGGACTGCGGCAGATTGGAAACGTGTAATTTGGTCCGATGAGTCCCGTTTTTGTTTGTTCTCCAATGATGGGAGGCGACGAGTACATCGCAGGTCCAATGAAGCCTTTAATCCTGAATGCGTCGGTGTTGTTCAGGCTGGAAACAGAAAGTGAAGCGCAGGAATAGACACCCACGGACTCTGGCGGAACTTCGGGACCGGCTGATGAACGAGTGGCAGCAAATCGATGTTCAGTACATGCACAACCTCGTAGAGTCTCTGCCTCGCCGGATTCGTGCGGTTATCAAGGCCAGAGGCGCCGTCACACGTTATTAGGTACATTCTGAGAGGGGTGACTAATTTTTTGTCCGGTGTGCTTATAATAACGATAATATTGAGAATATATTTGCACCTGATATTTCAACATGTTATATATGTAATTTGATTGAAGAGTATATTTTCACCTGATATTATCCATTATCAGACATTTTTAAAGGTAAAGTTAGTTCTAAAAGTTGATAATACTTTATATTATTAAAGTAAATGAAAAAGACCTAAAAAATTATTTGCAAACAATATAACAATTTACATCTCAGTTATAATGCCGATATTAGCAAAATTATTGTTTGCATCCGATTTTATAGAGTATATTCATTTCAAATCATATTATTTAGAAGTTTATATGTTACAGTTTATGACGGACGAAAAACAAAATTATCGACGCTAGTAGCTAGTTATCAGTTTACCAGGTGGTATTCTTCTCTAGTTTGGCCTATTTTTTGTTATAGAAATAAATACAGTCAGGGCTGGGAGCGGTTAAAATTTTTATTTAACCGCATCATTTAACCGCATCATTTTTAACATCCGCATCCGCACTTCTGACTGCGGATGTTATGCGGATATTATCTCTAATAAATTATGCAATTTACAATTAAATTAGCTTATAAAGTAGCTTATAAGGCCCAGTCATGTACATTTCATGTAAAGTATTAATTATTAATGAACAAACAAATATATAAACCAAAATCTAAATACGTGGTAACACAGAAAATTGAATGAAACTTGTTTCATTGAATTTTCTGTGGCTGAAACTCTTGAGAAAGTTATTATTTTTATCATAATGAAAATTAATATTAATTTTAAGTCTTATGCATTGCATGCCATAATAGTAATATCACGAAATTTGAAAAATTATGTCATATATTCATAATTCTATATTATCAGGTCATCCCATAAGTAATGTCGTTTTTTACGATAGATTAAGTTTAAACTTGTTCTACTCGGTTTAAGCATAAATTTTCCGAAGGCTATATCTAAGAGGAGATCTATCGTGTTTCGCTACATACTTTACAGACCTTGACCAGTGAAGACGTGTGTTTTGCTTTATGTGAACCCCTCATAAACATGGCGGTATCAGAAGAGCATATCAGGCATATAATGCTTTACGAGTTCAAAAAAGGGAACACTGCTACTGAAGCAACGCGAAACATTCAGGAAGTTTATGGCAACGATATTCTGCATGTGAGGAAATGTCAAAGATGGTTTCAAAAGTTTAGGAATGGTGACTGCTGTTTGACAGATGCAGCACGCTCTGGACGCCCTGCTGAGTTTGATGATGACCTGCTTTTAGCCGCACTTGAAGAAGACTGTTCAACAACTGTCGAAGAATTGGCCCAGAAACTCAATTCATCCCCGTCCACCATCCATTGACATTTGCAAAAACTCGGGAAAGTGCCTAAGTTAGGAAAATGGGTGCCACATGAATTGTAGGTCGATAATCTGAAGGTGCGGATAAACATTAGCACAGCTCTTCATTCCCGTGAACTCTAAGATCCGTTTTTGCACCGTTTAGTGGCTGGTGATGAAAAGTGGATACTGTACCAGAATGTTAAGCGCCGTCGACAGTGGGTTTGTGCCGGAGAACCAGCGACACCACAGACAAAACTAAATCTTCACCCTCGGAAGGTGTTGCTTAGTGTTTGGTGGGATAAAGGTGGTGTAATACACTTTGAAACCTTACCACACAACCAAACAATCACCGCTCAAGTCTACTGTCAACAACTGGATCGATTGAACACTGCACTAAAAGAAAAGGGACCTTCTTTGGTTAATCGGAAAGGAATCGTGTTCCACCACGACAACGCACGTCCTCATACCGCTCGGATCACTTCTGCAAAAATTGAGGAGCTTCGGTGGGAAAAACTTCCACATCCTCCATATTCTCCAGACCTTGCGTCTTCAGATTATCATCTCTTCAGGAGTCTGCAAAACTATCTTGACGAGAAAGAGTATACTTCTTTAGATGACCTGCACACCAGTCTTTGTACGTTTTTTGCCTCAAAACCGCCTGAATTTTATAAACATGGCATTGAAAAGCTTGTAGGACGTTGGCAGAGTGTCATTGATTCCGATGGAAAATATATACTAGATTAAAAAGTTTAAATTGAGTTTTTTTTGGTCCTTCAAATTCTGATCTAAAAAACGACATTACTTATGGGATGACCTGATATATTGATAGATTAACTAAATATCCGCATCCGCGGATATTGAAATTAAAGATCCGCATCCGCAGATGTTGAAAAACTGACATCCGGTCCACCACTAATATATATATCAGTGGCGTGCGGTCCATGAATAAGTTGCATGCAGTGCATGCGTATCAATAATCAATATACTTTTTGGATGATTATTTATAAACTGCTCACACAATAAATTTACTTCCTATTAGAAGTATTTGGCATTTAAATGCAATTTAATCGATACTTACTCCCATGTCTGCGACCTGGAGATGCAAGAACAGGCGTCGATATAAACTTAACTACTACCTGTTCTCATGTAAAAATATGATGGCGCTTGCTGTTTCTTTCTCAAGCGACACGTGTCGACTCTCAAATACGAGTCCAAAAGCCGAAAATAATCGTTCAGACGATGCTGATGTAGCTATCGCCTTGCGAGGCGGCTCAATGTTGGGTAGTCATTCCGTCTTGACTTCCACCATTTTAATGGGCTCTCGTCAATTCGACAACCTTTTTCCTGAGAATATTTTAGCAGCTCTCTGTCCACGATTTGTGCATTTTATATGAATTTATTGAAATAACTGATTTTAACCGAAATTAACCGGTTGAAAATTTTTAACCGGTTATCCGATTGTAATCGATTAACCGGTTATAACCGATTAACCGCTCCCAGCCCTGGATACAGTACAATAGTTTATACACATAAATAACGCAAATACATTATATGAGCTCAGTTCAACTGATGACCAACTGATAGATTGCTTTCCCACACTAGTTTTGCTACATTAAGTTAATTGGTCTGCTGCTGACTCACTGAATAATATTTATATACCGCGACATATATAATATTTATGTACCTAACGTCACAGTGACCCGTCACTAATCCGTTGGTCACCTAATTGAATAGTATTTATCAAAGACTGCCGCCTGACTAGTCATCTGTCTGAATAATATTTATCAAAGTATGCCGCCACATACGGTCACCCGTCAGGTCATGGTCCTCACCTGAAAAATATCCACCCCGACGCGCCCACCTGAAGAATCTCCACCCCCAACGCTACCGCGGTTTGAAAATTACAGAACAAAACAAATCAGGATTCCCTAGGACCTCACGAAAGTCACGAGGCCTTTCCATTTTTCAGCTGGCCTCGAGGCCGAGGCCCCATGTCTGATAGAAGCTAATATTTCTTTCTATAGAAGTTTTCTTTTCTGTGTGCATACGTAAATGTGCATTATGTAAAAATTATGCAAGATGAACTCTTTAAATCCATAGAAAATGTTTGTGGAGAGTCTTCATTTATTTTTTATCTTTAAGTCTCTTTGGGGTTTAACTCAATTCAGAAAAGCTCTGCTGAAGAAAGAAACTTTTTTCCTGAAGAGGCGAAACCTTCCGTGTTGGCTTGAAATATATATATATATAAGCAGAAAAAAAAAAAAAAATATATATATATATATATATATATATATATATATATATATATATAATATATATACATATACATATACATATACATATATATATAAGCAGAAAGCCACAGCCAAGAAGGAAAGAAACGTCCATCATGTTGGAAAAGGGACTATATTTTGTACAATGCAACGTTTCAAGCCTCGAGTCGCGTTTCTCTGCCCACATGGGCATAAACCATAGAACTAAGAAACCACTGAGAACTAAAGAAGCTTCAGCTATACGCAGCCATGTTATTCAATGCAAAGTGGATATAACTTTAGCTAATTTTAACATTTTAGATTCCGCTCCGTGTGAGCAAACTTGGATCTTTTCCATTTGACGGCAGGCGGTTTTTTTTAACCAAATTTTCACCAGTAATACTTTTTTGTGTGCTAAATACGAATCTAACATTCTTTTTTTGAGAGAAATGAAAGGAAAATATCGAAAAAAAAGATTTTAAATACGAACTACTTTATACGGCGTACGAAAGGGAAATATTTATTGAAATCAGCTATATCCTTTAATATTTTTCTAAATATATCTTCGTTTTCATTACGCTTCCGCCAAATAAATTCGCATCATTTGTATAATTTAGGTCTCGGGGGTACGGGGGCAGAGCCCCCGTAAAGATCACGCATCACAAATTGATCGGTATCGGGTTATATTTTTTATTTTTGAATTTCCGACGCTAAAATGTCGTTCAATCGATCAATTTGTGATGCGTGATCTTTACGGGGGCTCCGCCCCCGTATCCCGAGACCTAAATTATACAAATGATAATGTAATAACATATTCATGTTAGGTAAGGTTAGGTTAGGTTAATTAATACCAAAATACATTTTCCTAGTAATATTTGAGGTGTTTTGCTTAGATTTTGACCTCCATTCCCTTGAAAATGGGCCAAACTTCAAAGTACTATAGCTTTGTTGGATCTCATTTCCGACGGAAATGGAGGTCATATTTGAACAAATCACATCAAATACTACTAGAAAAATGTATATTGGTGTGTAAAATGACTGAGTTACTTAAAACACATAATTACCGAAGAAATTTCACTGCATCTTCTTCTGATATAATATTCACAAAAATCCACTGTAAATTATAATTCACGTCCATGATTTACTCGTATTTCCAGAAACAATAATGAATCGCGCGGAATGCTTAATCATATCGAGTTGCCATAATTATTCTACAGATTTTGGAATAATTAAATTTATATAAACAAATAATTAATATTCATAAAATAATTAATATAATATAAATTAATAAATTATTATATAATACAATACTATAATTATATTATTGCAAAAATATATAGAATTTCGCAGTGTAAATAGTTCGTGCGCGGTATAAAGTAGTTCGTATTTAAAATCTTTTTTTCGATATTTTCCTTTCATTTCTCTCAAAAAAGAGTGTTAGATTCGTATTTAGCACACAAAAAAGTATTACTGGTGAAAATTTGGTTAAAAAAAACCGCCTGCCGCCAAATGGAAAAGACCCGCAAACTTTAAGACTTTTAAAATCATTATATATTAAAACTTTTTCCCCTTCGCTCAATTCTGATAATTCATCCGTCCCCCTCCATCTTAACTGAACATTTTTAACAACCAACCTCTACTTGTTTTAGATGCTTCTGTTTGTATTGGTTTTGCCTCGGAATCTGTGCTACTTAGACTTGAGGTGTGTGATTTTTTTTAGTGTGTGACTTTCATTTTAGTGTTTCTTAAAAAACTTGTGAATTTTTAGTTTGGGGTTTTCCTTACATTATTTGGTATTTTATATTTGTCATTCATTATGTTTTTTAATATTCTGTTTTTAACTTTTTAGAATTTTTTGCCTGAAGATGAGCATAGTTTGTGCTTGAAACATTGCATTGTACAAAATATAGTCCCTTTTCCAACATGATGGATGTTTCTTTCCTTCTTGTCTGTGGCTTTCTGCTTAAATTGAAATTGAAGCTTGCTAGAAGCGGCCTTCAATATATATATATATATATATATATATATACAGACGCTCCTCGGGTTACGTAAGCCTCGACTTACGCAAATTTGACTTTACGTAAATGTTCCCATAATTCCCCTCCGCATCATCTCCAAACTTTTTTCGTAAAATCGCCCTTAATTGTGTTGCAATAATGACTGGAAAGCGCCCAAGTGATCGTAAGAATGCAGGAGAGTACAATATTTTGAACTACTTAATTATCTTTCTTTCCTATGCTTTTATTGTTACCATATTCTATTTAGTTTTTTAATTTATAAAAAAAGTATTGTATCTTTTCTTCAATGATTACCTATGGAAGGGTCAATTTCGACTTACGGAAAAATCGACTTACGTAAAGCCTTCCGGAACGGAACCCTTACGTAAGTCGGGGACTGTCTGTATATATATATATATATATATTAGTGATGTAGGTCACATCCGCACATTTTCTCGCATCCGCATCTGCATCCGCACTTTGGACTGCGGATGTCGTGCGGATGTGGACCGTTGAGATAAAACGTCATTAATAAGCGGAAATTATCAAATTCTACTATAATAATAGAACTAGTTCATTGTGCGCAAAAGTGATGCAAGCGACAAGACGAGAGGCTGTTCTTGTATGAAGTTACTTACTCTCTTGCAACCTACTTAGATCCACGTTACAAAGCTAAGTTATTTTCACCTAGTACATTAGAACGAGTTAAATCATCACTTGGCAAAGCAGTTGAAGAGCTTCAATCTCTTGAATCTGTCGCTTCGCCACCCACCAAAAGAATAAAAGTTTCAGTGACAGAACCAACACCTTCAACAAGCAAATCTATCACAGAATCTCTCTCTCAGTTTCTTGAGTCAAGCAGCGATGACGAGACCTACGCGATGTCAAAAGATGTAGTAAAAATGATCGAGAGCTATCACCAAGAAAAACGCCTGGCTGCATGTGACAATCCTATTAGTTGGTGGAAAAATATGCAGAATATCTATCCATACTTGAGTAAACTTGCAAGGAAACATTTAGCACGTCCTCCAACAAGCGTACCAAGCGAGAGATTATTTAGCAGTGCTGGATTAATATATGATGAAAAGAGAAACAGACTGGCAGCAGAAAAGGCAGAAAAATTAATGTTCCTTAAGCATAACCTTCCTATAATTAAGTTTGAATATTAAACGATGAACATCTTAGTTTTACTTTATTTTAATTACTCATTTATAAATATGCCTAATAAAACTTTAAACTTAATATAAATAGTTATCAAGCTAATTAAAGATCTCTTTCTATAAGGGTGGAGGTTGGGGAAAGAGGTCGGGTAACACAATTATGGTTTCTAATTGTGGCTGAAACTCAACAAAATATAACGAATTTATTTGCAGACGAATTCACTAATTGATTTCTATATTAGTTAGATGCTTGCTATTATTTTATATGTTCAGGGAAAAGTACAGCAATTATTGTACAATTAATCAATTATACTACATTATAGCTACAGCTCTCTCTATATAATAACTTATTATATACGTTAAACACAAAAATCTCGAATATATCCTAAAAAATAACGAAAATGTAGACATCCGCATCCGCATCCGCGGATGTTGAAATCAAACATCCTCATCCGCATCCGCATCCGCGGATGTGAAAAAAATGACATCCGCTACATCACTAATATATATATATATATATGTATGTTAAACACAGACCGTGCATGGAACAAGGAACTCTTCCATGCACGGTCTGTGTTTAACATATAATTGTCTCAGGGGACCATTCTGAGTTTGTGTATATATATATATATATATATATATATATATATATATATATTTTTTTTTAACCACCTCCCCATTGTAACTTATTTGCACTATACAATTTGTATTCATCTTTAATATACATGTCTGTGGTTATAATAAATTGTCTACATATAAATAAGAAATTTTTCATTTTTTCGAATTTGAGTAGATGTAATTCATTAAAAAATGAAAATCTTGCAGATTTGGATGTAAATCTGAGAATTTACATTCACACGCGTCATATCTTTAGAAAATAGATTTGATCTATATCTTCTACACGGGGATAATTCTATAGTTAAAATAACTAAATATTTCCAATTGGTACCAAATAGTTAATCTAACTATAATATATACTGTAGTTAATCCAACTGTACTGTAGTTGCACTAACAATGCTTACTGTTCTGATAAAAATTTAAATAGTGCAACCACAAGAGAGTTGGATTGACCACTTGGTACTGTGTGCTAATTGTTAACCATTTAGCTGTTTTAAATAAGGATTTTTTTCTCAGTATACAAAAAGGGTTGGCAAAAATAAATGGGCACCACGATGATTGCCCTCAAGAAGAACAAGTGGTAAATAAATCTCATCACTGGAATTAAAAATAAATTGAAAATGGTGCAGAAACGGAAGTGAATCATTCTCATATATATGAGAATATATATATATAATATATATATATATATATATATATATATATATATATATATATATATATATATATATTACACAGGGTGGGAAAAAAGTCTTTAAGGATTTTATACATACAGCTACTTAGTTAACAACATTATACAGATAAGTGTTCAAATGACGAAACAATCAAACAAAAAGTCTATAAGAATTTTATTCATACAAATATTTTGTTAAATTGTAATTTAATCTTCAAAGAGTTCTCCATCCGCGATGATACATTTGTGGATTCTCTCTGTGAAACTCTTCATTGTTCTTCTGAACATATCGAGTGGGATCCTTTTCATTTCTTCATCTATTCTGCGGCCAAGGGCATTCACATTTGGATTGATGAAACCAGAAGTATGGCGATTGTCGCGCAAATAAGCCCAAAGCCAGAAATCACATGGGGTTCAATCAGGTGATCTGGTTGGCTACTCGATGGGACCTCACCGCCCAACCAATCCTCCTTTAACTTTCGTATCCAGAATCCCACAGGCAGCTGCAGAGTGATGTGGCGGCGCTCCATCATGTTGATAAAGCCAATTCCTGGGAACGCCATTAGTAAACTGTGGCAAAACTTTATCTCTCAATAGCGTTTTCTATCCATCGTGTCTCTAAATATGTCAAAGGAAACGAGTCCTGAATAACCAATGCACGCCTAAACTGTCAGTTAGCCGTTTTAACGGGTTTATCCAATCGTATTTTGAGATTTTATTTTTTTGCCCTGTAGTGAACGTTGTGTTTGTTTCCTTTACTCGTTAAACCAAAAAGACATTCATCTGAAAATTTTATCTTTCCAAGGAAATCTGGATCACTGTTGAACTTTTGTTTCATTGTTTCAGCAAACTGCAGCCGTCTATCAGAATCATCGTCGTATATGAACTGAGAGTAAATGGGTTTGTAATCGTGGTACCCCTGTGATTTCAATATTTTTGCTACTGAAAATTTCGAACTACCCACTTCCTCCGCGACTTTTCTCGTTGAAGTTGTTGGACTGACTTGGAAACTGGCGAGGACATTTCCTTTGTTGTTGTTTCTTGTCGCCGTTACTGGTCTTCGCTTCTTGGACGATCTTTAACCAGGCTCCCTGTTTCCAAAAGTTTGAGCTTCCATTATCGAAGAGTGGTTGCACTTGGTGGTGGTTTATCATATTTTTCTTGAAATAAACACAAACTTTCTTCACAGTTATAAGAAATAGCTCACGATACAAGAATTACAAGATACACTTTTTCTTCATTGTTGTATTCCATCCTTATTGACATGGCGCTGACTGGGGCGTAGGGCCTTCCTATTCTAGCCTAGGGTCATTCCTGGCCTTGTACGTTAGTTGCTTTGAAAAGTATCGTATACACTGCAGTGATATCATTGGAATTTATTTATTACGTTTTAACAAATTATTTGTATGTATAAAATGCTTAAAGACTTTTCTCCCACCTTGTGTATATATATATATATATATATATATATATATATATATATATACACACACACACACACACACACACAACATAATGAAAAGGGGATAGCAACACGATTCTAAATATATTGATTCAATGAATCTGTTATTATTTATTAACTTTTATTATGGAATCAAAATCCATAAAGAACCGAAACAATATTTTTACTTCTGCCAACCCTCTGTAGATTATCAAAAATTATAACAGACAATGAATACCGTACTTTCATTTGTTGATCACTGAAAACAAATGATATCATTCATTTAAAAATTTAGTTCGACAAAAAGATTTTTCTATTCCATTATATTTTAGGGCATAGAAAATAATGGTATATAAATAGTATAGAATGGTATAGAGAAGCCTTTTTGCCGAATTAATTTTTCAAACGAATGACATCCTTTGTTTTCCGTGATCAACAAATAAAAATATTGGTTGTGTTACGTTTTATAATAATCTACACGGAGAAAAAGTCCAAATTAAAACGGCTAAATATATATTTAATTATTAGCACGTAGTACCAAATGGTCAAACCAGCTCGCTCGTTCCGTCCATTGGTGGTGCCCGTAGAGCGAGGCCCCACCATAAATTTCGTATGTATTGAAGTACTATTTTCATGCATTCAAATTATGTTTATTCATATATAAAATAAAAAAAGGCTTTAATACAACATTTTATTATGTGTATATGGGTTGAATGTATATAATGTTACGGCATGCGGGAGGTGCCCCCTTGGGGCATTGGTTTCTGCGAGTATGTAGAAGAATTACGGCATTTGGAAGAGTGAGGCCCATGGTGTAATGGTATCACATCTGACCGGCAATCGGAAGATCCCGGGTTCGATTCCCGGGTGGTTACCTCATTTTTTAATTTGTTTCGTTCTCTCTCGTCTTGCGCGGAATATCTCCTATACAAGCGTCGTTCTTTACGATATATATATATATAATTATTTATTATATATAATATATATATATATATATACACAGGGTGGGAAAAAAGTCTTTAAGGATTTTATACATACAGCTACTTAGTTAACAACATTATACAGATAAGTGTTCAAATGATGAAACAAATCAAACAAAAAGTCTATAAGAATTTTATTCATACAAATATTTGGTTAAATTGTAATTTAATCTTCAAAGAGTTCTCCATCCGCGATGATACATTTGTGGATTCTCTCTGTGAAACTCTTCATTGTTCTTCTGAACATATCGAGTGGGATCCTTTTCATTTCTTCATCTATTCTGCGGCCAAGGGCATTCACATTTGGATTGATGAAACCAGAAGTGTGGCGATTGTCGCGCAAATAAGCCCAAAGCCAGAAATCACATGGGGTTCAATCAGGTGATCTGGTTGGCTACTCGATGGGACCTCACCGCCCAACCAATCCTCCTTTAACTTTCATATCCAGAATCTCACAGGCAGCTGCAGAGTGATGTGGCGGCGCTCCATCATGTTGATAAAGCCAATTCCTGGGAACGCCATTAGTAAACTGTGGCAAAACTTTATCTCTCAATAGCGTTTTCTATCCATCGTGTCTCTAGATATGTCAAAGGAAACGAGTCCTGAATAACCAATGCACGCCTAAACTGTCAGTTAGCCGTTTTAACGGGTTTATCCAATCGTATTTTGAGATATTTTATTTTTTTGCCCTGTAGTGAACGTTGTGTTTGTTTCCTTTACTCGTTAAACCAAAAAGACATTCATCTGAAAATTTTATCTTTCCAAGGAAATCTGGATCACTGTTGAACTTTTGTTTCATTGTTTCAGCAAACTGCAGCCGTCTATCAGAATCATCGTCGTATATGAACTGAGAGTAAATGGGTTTGTAATCGTGGTACCCCTGTGATTTCAATATTTTTGCTACTGAAAATTTCGAACTACCCACTTCCTCCGCGACTTTTCTCGTTGAAATTGTTGGACTGACTTGGAAACTGGCGAGGACATTTCCTTTGTTGTTGTTTCTTGTCGCCGTTACTGGTCTTCGCTTCTTGGACGATCTTTAACCAGGCTCCCTGTTTCCAAAAGTTTGAGCTTCCATTATCGAAGAGTGGTTGCACTTGGTGGTGGTTTATCATATTTTTCTTGAAATAAACACAAACTTTCTTCACAGTTATAAGAAATAGCTCACGATACAAGATACACTTTTTCTTCATTGTTGTATTCCATCCTTATTGACATCGCGCTGACTGGGGCGTAGGGCCTTCCTATTCTAGCTTAGGGTCATTCCTGGCCTTGTACGTTAGTTGCTTTGAAAAGTATCGTATACACTGCAGTGATATCATTGGAATTTATTTATTACGTTTTAACAAATTATTTGTATGTATAAAATGCTTAAAGACTTTTCTCCTACCTTGTGTGTATATATATATATATATATATATATATATATATATATATATATATATATATATATACACACACACACACAACATAATGAAAAGGTGATAGCAACACGATTCTAAATATATTGACAATGAATCTGTTATTATTTATTAACTTTTATTATGGAATCAAAATCCATAAAGAACCGAAACAATATTTTTACTTCTGCCAACCCTCTGTAGATTATCAAAAATTATAACAGACAATGAATACCGTACTTTCATTTGTTGATCACTGAAAACAAATGATATCATTCATTTAAAAATTTAGTTCGACAAAAAGATTTTTCTATTCCATTATATTTTAGGGCATAGAAAATAATGGTATAGAAATAGTATAGAATGGTATAGGGAAGCCTTTTTGCCGAATTAATTTTTCAAACGAATGACATCCTTTGTTTTCCGTGATCAACAAATAAAAATATTGGTTGTGTTACGTTTTATAATAATCTACACGGAGAAAAAGTCCAAATTAAAACGGCTAAATATATTTAATTTATTAGCACGTAGTACCAAATGGTCAAACCAGCTCGCTCGTTCCGTCCATTGGTGGTGCCCGTAGAGCGAGGCCCCACCATAAATTTCGTATGTATTGAAATACTATTTTCATGCATTCAAATTATGTTTATTCATATATAAAATAAAAAAAGGCTTTAATACAACATTTTATTATGTGTATATGGGTTCCACCAATTAAAAAGAGACAGGAACGCCACCCATATTTAGAGAAAACACAAAGTTGCTGTACATTTTGCTCCTGAGGAATCATACACCTCGACTGAAAATAACTGGCGGTGTCTACAGTACAAACTAAAGTAAATTGAGCGTAAACGAATACGGATTTGGATGTGTTTTCAATTGGGATAATATGGAGTGTTGATAACCTACGTATGGAGGCCTCGTCAGCACATTAACCCCCTGTTTGCTTGGCAATGATGCTGCGAGATGCTCGTACCTCGAAATTGGCGTATGGGAGGAATGATGCTTTCACTTACTCTGTAACTGGAGTGTGTGTGTATATATTACGGACCACTGTACGTATTTTTTTCCTGAAAAACTAAGAAAAGGTATAAACAAGTCTCGGAGTTCGTCGTGGAAAGCCATTCACAGATTCTCTATTATTTCGACCCCTTTTCCTTTTTCATTCGAGTAATACGCGTTTGAGTGTGTTTGTTCGCGTTATAAAAAATATAATATGCGTCAAACTGACAATGAGAATGGAACGCTAAATTTGCGAGCGAGCCTCGACTCGAGAGACTTACATTTCTGCGAGTATAAATCTCGACCGCCTTCAGAAAATCCAAAATTTGAAGATGTTAGTGATGTTGAAAGTAGATCTATAGCTAGGGTGGCCATTTAAAAACGCGGACACTGCGTATGTGGCCTTACGTTAACATATATATATTATATATGTTAACGTACGGCCACATACGCAGTGTCCTCCTTTTTGAAAATTTGGAAATGGCCACCCTAAGGACAGAGTGCTCAAAAGGCGGACTGTCCGCCTAAAGCCGGACTTCTGGCCACCCTATCTATAGCCGACATATCCTTACTCGTCTAATGGTGTAGATTTTAAACGAATCTGTAGAATTCATTATTATGCCTTTCCATTTCATGTTTCTATCTCGTCTCGTGCTCAGAAATCTTACAAAGAATTAATTTAACTAAATTGTCATCAGCGTTCAATTAGCATAATTGCTGTCCAGAATTTCCTTCATTTATTATTTGTTTCATTCCTTGCATTTATAGTCTCGCGCGATGAAAACTTCATGACTTTTCGCGCAACTGTATACTCTAAGATGAGTGATGAATAGAACTCATTGTTTCTCCGAACAATGAATTTGTTATTTGCTCTTAACGGTTTTAGCTATATATATATATATATATATATATATATATTATGAAAAACTTTTGTTTTTCTTCTTAGGTTGGTATAATGTGATAATAAAATACCAAACCCATTTGTAAACCAGACACGCTGCCAATTTGCAACATAGTGAAGAACAAAATTAGTAGTATTTAATAAAAGCTAAACGAAAATAGTGAAGCCTTTTATAAACGAAGGGAAGGATGGCTCAGATCTCAAGTTACTCGTCTTGTCATTACGAGCACTCAGAAGTTGGGAGAAACTCTCTTTATAAAGAAGTAAAACATAGTCATCTTTTCTATGCTCTCTCTCTCTCTTTCTCTCGCTCTCTCTCTCTCTGTCTGTGTGTGTGTGTGTGTGTCCTTGGCTATCTTACGTCATCAAAACAATCTTTGGAATGTCTACACACCGTCTCATTGCGACACGAACGAAAAAAAAATATATAATGAAGGTTAGGTTCATTACGGTATTCACTCAGGTTAAATTTCACCTCGATTTCATATGGTAGCCACGGAATCTCTCTCTCTCTCTCTCTCTCTCTCTCTCTGTATTCTCAATTTCTTTTTAAGGCTATTAAACATTTTAATTCTGTTAATAATGGCTGCGATTTTACGCACAGTTTGACCCATTAACCACTCTTGTTCGTATTTGGGATCACATTTTAACAATACAATTTGAGTTAAAACTCAGAAATAAAACTTTTAAATTTTAATTTTAAATTTTTATATTTGAATTTGAATTTTTTTTATCAAATAGCTTCGCTATTTCTTGTTTATCTAAAGTGTCTGAAAGCTGAAAATATCAAGAAATAACAAGGAATACAAAAAAAAATAGTTCCGCCTTTCATATGAGTTAAAAACGATCAGACGAAATGAAGGAGCAATTGGCTCAGTTGTTGCCTGAAACTTTGAAGCTTTGTTTACAACTGAGTATACCCAAGAGTATTCAGTACTGTAATTATTTTCTCGAAATAGGCTCGCAAAATTCAATTCTAATTAACGAATTATATATATATATATATATATATATATATATATATATATATATATATATTCTAATGCAAACAATTAAAAAAATCAGTTTACCCGATTATCCAAGCTATTCATCAGTCCTGTCATATGTCTTCTAAGCTATGGAATTCATGGTATGTAAACGTTCGTCTGTAGCCCCACTTAACTTCAACATTACCGTACTATTTTTCATTAATTGTATTTCTTTTCTTAGTTTTTGAATTTTCAATGCATTCTGTTGGCAGTTTGTATTATTAATATTTATCATATAATCTATTAATTTACCAATAGACTTTTTCATTTTCATTATATATACACGGTGAACCAAAAGTAGGTGGACAGGAGGTTGAATACGGTTTGTGTTATATTATATTATAACTATGGTGTTCATTATAACTATGGTGTTTGTGTTTTATTATATTAAATATTATAACTAAATTTATTTAAATTTTATTTGTATTATAGTATACAAAAAAATTAAATATGTATTCTCAAAATAAACGTTATCATTTACTGTCCACCTACATTTGGTTCACCCTATATATATATATATATATATTATATTATATATATATATATATATCCTTAAGGTTTTTAAAATTTAATAACTATTTATATATTTGAAGCAGAACAAACTATAGTGAACGGGTATAAAGTTTAACTATGAAAGGTTTTGCACACTTAAACATATCCTCCATCTTGGGAGGTAAAACATTCGAGATCCTCTTTTGCAAGGATTAAAAACATTTTCGTTTTATTGGTGTGTGATTTCATGGACTGTTATTCCGATTCGCATATTCAGTTCTGCCAAATGATGAGGCTTTGTGGCACGAACGATCGCTCTTTACATGGCCCTATAAAAAAAATTCTAAATGAGTGAGCGTTTTGACCACGGAAATTCTCCTCCCCAATTCCATTTCGAAGGGAATGTTTGGTTAAAAAGTTCTCTTACATTAAAAAATTTCTGGCAGGGAACTAAGTCTTGATGAAAAATTTCTTTGTCATCAGGATGTAAGGCTGGGATCTGAAGGAGAAAGAAATTCTGCAGCATTGTAAGGAAGGTGCGGCATAAGTCGCTCTACTGAGAATGGCCGGATGGTGTTGTGGGTCCTTATTTCTTTGACGGCACTGTTAATATCGTCAATTATCTGGGAATGTTGCAGAATACGGTGTTGCCTACACTTAGAAACCATCATCATTTTGAAAACACAATATGGCAACAAGATGGTGCTCCACCACATTTCGGAAGAAATGTTCGTACATTCTTAAACGACAATTTTTCAGAATGGATAGGATGTCGTGGGATAGTCGAATGGCCTCCTCAGTCACCGGATATAACCCCATGTGATTAGTCAATGTGGGGTACAATCAAAGATAGTCTACGGCCAGAAACCTCAGGACTTCGATCACATGAAGACTTTGATACGCCAAGAATTCGAGACATTGAATAATAACAAAGAACTGTGCCTTCGCTATTTGTTGTCTAGTGGTTCAAATATGCAACGTGTGAATTGAACATGATGAAGGACACTTTGAACTATTTCTGTAATAAGTAATAAATCTTATTCTTCACAGGATGATTTCATTATTCTCGGGTAAAGCGACTTATGCCACACCCTCTATATATATATATATATAATATATATATATATATGGGAATGAACTCAGAATGGTTCCCTGAGTTTTTAAGAGTTCCTTGTTCCATGCATGGTCTGTGTGTATCATATTATCATATATATATAATATATATATATATATATATATATAATAGGGCTAGTTTAGCCGATTGAGGTGATAATGATTAATTGATTGGTAATGAATGATTGTTAATGACAAGGCTGGGGTCAACAATTTATAATGTCCTACGGTATCACCGGTTTAATGTGGCCAATAAAGTAGGTTTACTATAATTACTTTCTGGAATGATACGAATGATTCGAGGCCACCAGCTTGGATTACACCCAAGCAAACAATATTAATAAGGTTAGAAAAATTACCTTGTGGTTTTGTGCTTAATTAAGAAAATAAATCAGTTATTTAAATGTTCACAGTGAATAACAATGGCACAACAGTAGTTATATTGCTTAACAATTATATGACGGCATTTATATTGTGCTAAAGATGACTGAGGCTTAGCAAATAAGGAAATAATTATACAGCTTAATTGTTAACTAATTTTATATAGGCTAATGAGTTGTGCACAAATGGAAACGCAGCATGCACTATGAAGCCTATTGATAACAGAAATTATGCACGTACGTTTGGTGCACGGAATGGATTACGCAATACACTGATTTAGGTAGGCTAGAGAGTTATGCATAAATGGAACATAGAATAGATGCTGCAGCCTATTAAT